>CM040996.1:5052472-5064291 GCA_022985145.1 Pangasius djambal | reverse complement strand
GTTTGCTTTCTACAAGACTAGACACAAAGAACATCATTCTGCAAGTCTGCGTAGAAATGGTGGATATGAGCACAGGTTCAAGTGCCAGGAATAATGTTCCACTGATTTAGGATTTTCTAGAACGAATATGTGAATGTCCTAGTTTACCAGATAATGGATGGACATCTGGAATTTTCTTTCTGATATGGTTTTGGATTTCCGAAAGCCATAATGTTGTCAGGATGATAGAACAGGGTTCACCCTAACCCCTGACCAAACATTTCAGCCCCAAATATTCCCAAACATAGATTCTTCTTTGGGGTCATTTCATTCTGAACCACTGCTGTACAGCACTTTATTTATTTTTACAGTTGGGATTCAGGTTTGGAAATCATACACTGCCATCTAGAGGAAAAGGACTTGCAGTTACTATACATTGTAGCATTCTTCCTATAAATATTGTTATAAATCCTAGTGTTATTTTTTAGCTAATAAAATATTTTAAGGCTTCTCTTAATCCAAAAGGCTTTTTGTGTCTTTTTATGTTTGTGATATTACACCTTAGTATGTATTTTTTTTATAGTATATAATAGTGTTTAACTGTAATAATAGAGTAATTACATACACCCATGAATATAACTTCTATATAATGGTGCAATATGAAGTGTGTGTCGTGTGTTTGAGAAAGAGAGAGTGTGTATAAATTTGTACAACCAAATTTTAAAAAGTTACACAAAACAAAAGACAGTACACTTTTACTTGGAACGGAACATTTTAATTTTTTATCTTTATTTTATCATTACAGGGATGATTTATATCTGTAGGAATAAAAAAGTCCAGGCGAAACAGCTATAATTTCATGCCGAATAACAGAAAAGACGTTATACGCTCACAGAAGCAGCATTATTTTCAAATGATTGTCAGTAGGTTTAGTAGTCCCATCCCAAAAGAATTTCATAAATGTGCTTGACTAGACAAAGTTAAAGAAACATACAGACAAGTGACGACTTAAAGAAAAGTGTCTTAGTAAGGTGTTGGGTCATGATGAACCACCAAAACACCTTCAGTGCACCATGTCATAGATTCTCCAAGTCTCTGGGAATGTACCAGAGTGATGAAGACTGTTCTTCCAAAAGGTTTTCCCTCAGGTGGTGTTTTTTTATGATGGTGGTGGTGCAGGAGAGTGCAGTGCGAGAGAGGTGTGTGTCGCTCCAAAATCTCCCATAGGTGTTCAAGTAGCTTGAGATGTATTGACTGTGAAGGCCCGAGCATATGATTTGCTTTTCATCACCCGTTTACTTGTACTGTGTGGATAGAGACGGGTTCATTGAGGATAAAGGTGAAGCATCTATTCAAATCAAAACTTTGTATTGATTTGAATAGATGCTTCACTCTAAGCGGACAAGTGGACAGCAGAAACATGGTGCCACCATTGTTTTCCTTTAATTTGTCAATCTGTATATACATATGCATCAGTGCAAACCATGAGACCTGCCACACTAATTACATATCACGGGTTTATAAGCAAGTACTATATTTTTCTAAATTTCCTTCACTTGACATCAGGCAGCGACCCTTTCAACCTGTCCTCTGCTCTCTTGTGTTTCTGCAGTGTAACCTGCAGCCTCCAGTATTTAAGATACACCCACATCAGCTTCCCATTTTTCCTCCTGTCCATATTCAGCATGTCTGCACAGTGCCTTTCATTTTTAAAAATGTCCCTGATGTCATCCTCCAGGCCCAGTTCCGCCCCCACCGGGTCCTTGACTACCCTGAGCAGCACATCTTTCTCCATCTCCATCCTGTGTTTCTTGGGCAGCAGGAGGCTGCAGAAGGCGTTCTGCCTCTCCACCAGCTGGTGCTCCAGATCCTGTAGCAAAACCTGGGCTCTCTGCTGCCACTCCTCCTCCTGTTGCAGAGCCGCATGAAGCGCCAGTCCAGCTGCTCCAGTCTGCAGAGCACGCTTCTTCTCCTCCTCTAGCTCCTCACGTTCCTTCTGCAGCTGCTTGCGCTCCTCCAGGAGATGCTGGCTCTGAGAGGCTAGGGCCTTCTTGTAGCCCTCCACCCGTTGACGTGCTTTCTCTACCTCCAGCTCCAGGAGGGCGGTCGTGCGCCGGTTCTCCGTCAGCGTATCTTTATACTTGAGCTCCAGGTCTTTGGCAACGGCAGCCACGTCCCCCTCGAACTGGCTTTTTGCTTCTTGGATCTGCCTCTGCGACTCACGTGTCCAGATCCAACCTGACAGGATGCAGAAGTGAACATATGCAGCTTTATATAAGGAGGTTTATATTAAAAGACAATATGACATGCGTAAAGAGAAATAACAACATAAACTATATTTAAACCAGTGGATTTCTTCTTTTGCTTCACAAGCTATGGGTATGTTCTTCTCCATCAAAAAATATTAAATTAAAAAATGCAATAGTTTGCTTTAATTTTAAAATGAATGTCTTATTTAGACTATGTTTCTCAAATGATAATATCAAGTTTTAGAGATATAAAGATGTAAGGCCCTTCTCGCCCTTATTCTTTGATTACAACCATGCCATTGACTACAGCTTATGGCTGTGATTGGACAATGGTTACATTTCAGTGTGACACTACTGCAACACAGTGATGAAAATGAATTGAATGCTGACTTTGTATCACAAGTGAATGTTATATTTTAATAAGGTAATAAAGTCAGCATTTAATTCTTAAAAGAGCAAAAAATTCCCTGATTGTTTTTCACTGAAGACAAAAAGTGTTGTAAAAGCAACACAAGAAAGGTTTTGCTTTTCAGCGTGGCAAGTCGTCCTCGTGTCACAAATGAAAAGCAATACCGTCTGTGTATTGTACTTCAATTTTTTTTCTAACTGGCATGGAATCCTCTCCATATGATGGCTGACTGACTTGTGTCATGAAAAGGTGTGGTTTGGGACATACCCTGAAAATGCATTTCCAGTTTGGCTGGAAAAGAAGTCGTAAAATGGCACTACCTATTCAAGTACAGGAGCATATCTAATGATGATACTAACTTTTTTTTAGTCTTAAATGTCTTACGTAGACTTTACAAGCGTGACCCACGTGCAATGCCAAGTCTTACCTGGCCAGTGACAGACTTTCATATGATCACAGAACGATGCCTTTGCTTAGATACTCACGAAAGGCGGCAAGGCCAAGCATCGGCACTAACAGAGCGTAGTTCCATTTCCCCCCATCAGGACCCTCATGTGGCTCTGGCCTTATATTCCATCCAGGAGGATCATTCAGGTTGTTCATGGAGATAGTCTGCAATTGAAAGTCAAGATGTGGCATTGCCACTCTGAGGTGTCTTTATACAAAAATAAAACTGCATTTCAGTCATGAACTCTGCAGATCATGTAGACAGTTTGCTCACTTGGGCCTATCAGGCTTCATGATGTTTCACTTTGATTCATTGATTTATATGAGATTATGTACTGATGCACAACACTGTACTTCCTAAATGTTATGCAGAGTTATTTCTGGGTGCATTTTTGCTAAAGACAGACTACACACAGTGTTACTTATAAACACACAGTGAATACAGGCTTTACTCATACAGTAAGCAAAAGCATAACAAGTCTAGACTCTAGGTTACGCCTAGACCTTCCTATACAATGCTAAGCTAATGCTAATTTGCTCTTCAGGTCAACAGTAACTGCCTGCACATTTGAATTCAATACAAAACAGCGGTGCTTGGTAATAAATTAAGATTTCATAAACCAACACCTGCTTACCTTGAGAAAAAGCACTAAACACTCACGTACTGCTCCTTCTTTAAGGTGTGCTCAGCTCCGCGAAACGTTACGCTCTGAACGTTATTTACGCAACGAGCGCAAAGCAGACTTGTTTATCTTGACGTGGGGGAGGTTTTTATATTTCAAATGTTGTATTTTAAGCTGAAACAACTTAAACAATATTTAAATAAACATTCTACATGTTTAATTATATTTATTTAACTATATTATTCGTTTAAACGGGCTCAAATGAATTTCTGTTGATAATGCAGTGTTATTACTTTGTCCTTGGATTCCCCCCATGTTACGGAGCGCATTGGTATAACCCGATGGTGGGACTCTGGTTTATAAATAAGTATAGAAGTTCAGCTGCTGTGGTCTAACAGCATATCAGAGATGTCAGGTCTGAATGTCATCACTACACTTTGTCTTTCATTTAAGCAAGAACATGAAATTATTATTATTGTTTTTTAATATACAGCAATAAAGGTGTTGAAATAGCTTTAGTAGGTCCTACTGTTTCCATTTACATCCAACTATCTCTTCCATTTATTTTCTTCTACAGTATTTATGTGACAATGGCTCACACTATTAATTAATTAATTAATTAATTAGGCTATATTATTAACAAATTTACTCCATCAGTAAATTTATTTTTTGATTTACTCTACCATGGGCACAGACTCGCCAAAACCTGACAGTTGAAGACTGGAAAAAAGACCATGTGATTTTCTAATCTTCAACTGTCCAGTTTGGTGAGGCTGTGATCATGATAGCTTCTTGACCTTGGCTGACAGGAGTAGAACCTGATGTGGTCTTCCGCTGTTGTAGCTCATTCACTTCAAGGTTTGATGTGTGGTGCATGGTGAGATGCTTTTCTGCTCACCACGTTTGTAGTAAGAGTGATTATTTGAGTTACTAGAGACTTCCTGTCAGCTCAGACCAGTCTGGTCATTCTCCGCTGATCTCTCTCATCAACAAGGTGTTTCAGCGTGCAGACCCTCTGCACACAGGGTGTTTTTTTTCCTGCACAATTCAGTGTAAACTCTAGAGACTGTTGTGTATGAAATTCCCAGGAGATCAGCAGTTTCTGAAATATTCAAACCAGCCCATCCGGCAACAATAAACATGCCACAATTGATGTCACAGAGATCACACTTTTTCCCCAATCTGATGTTTGATGTGAACATTAACTGAAGCTCTTGTCCTGTATCTGCATGATTTTATGCATTGTGCTGCTTCCACCTGATTGAATGATTGGATAACTGCATAAACGAGCAGGTGTACAGCCATGAGCACCAGAGCTGCTCTGCTCTGATGCACCAAAAGCAAAAAAATTATTAAAAGCTAGGATTTTTTTGCTTGTCAGGGAGGAAATAGAGAGATAAGAAAGAGTTAACTCATCTGTTGCCTGTTGCTACTTAATTTTTAAACTTTTTTTTTCTTTAAATATTTCACATGATTGGTAACGTTCTTTATTATTCATTGTAATTTTGATTAGCTAGCAAGCTGGATGATAGCTTGCATGTAAAAACTCTTACCAACACACTGTAGTAAAATATAACATTTACCATACAATATCACTTTAGAAACAAAAGAGTCAGTATAATTTATTGGCCCTTCTAATATACCTTTTGCATATACCAGAAGCATTATATTTTACCCCCTGGTAAAGTTTACCCACACTCAAAAGTATTCGACCATGTTTGCCAGCTGGTAGGTGCTAGTAGAAAGGACACCGCTACTAATGCTACATCGTAGACAGGTTTAAGAAAATAACACAATACAGTAAGGCAATTAGAAACTCTCAAACATCCATTGATTTTCTGTACCACTTATCCTACACATGGTCATGGGGAGACTGGAGCCTATCCCAGGAAACTCGGGGCACAAGGCAAGGGACACCCTGGAAGGAGGGTCAACCCATTGCAGGGCACAATCACACACACACACACACACACACACCACATACAATTTAGAGATTCCAAACACCCTACAATGCAGACAAAAGTCACCCAATAGTAAGATGAATAAGACATAATATAGTCTTTGTAACTGTATTTTGTCAATTAATGTGTTTAGCTCTCTCTGCACAGGTCAAAGAGGCAAATTACATGGTAAGAGATGATAAAGTGAGGACTCTAGTTTGATCTCATCTGGAACAGTTGCCTTATTGCTCCTGCTTTAGTGAAATCTTCACTTTCATTCCTAGTGCCAAAAGCCAATGTGTATCGTGATGCCAGGTCTAATAGGACCCAAAGGGCACAAAGGAACAAAAGTAAGATGCAGTGGACAGCATTTCCATGTATATTACTTAAAAAATACATTAGAAATTAGTAACCAACTTTCACAGGGTTTCACGGGGTGCCATAAGAGAGCCTGGACAACCAGGACCTTCATTAAGACCTTGAAATAAATCATTAAATAAGCCTAACTGAACAGAATGGAACGGTATGGAAATGAGCTTATTAGACACTTTTTAAAATTGCAGGATGCCCGTATCCACAAAGAAGTTACGCTAACAGTGTAAAGTGGTTTTAATGTGCTCTTAACACCTCCTTTTCCACCCAATGTTTAAAAACCTTGAACTAATATCTGTTCAACACTGACAGTTGTTCGTTGTCTGCTAGCAGCAAAAGAAAGACTTGCAAGAAACATAAATACAGTCCAGCAGATTCAATACTTTAATATTGAGGATATTATACAAAAAAAAAAAACCCAGGGGAGGTTACAGGCTAAACCAGGAGGGGCGTTTTCTGCTTCGCTCCACTATTCTCTTTTCCTTGTCTACATCACGAGGAGCTTCGTTCTCGTACAGAACCACAGTCTCCACAGTGGGTGCATTGTGAGGACGGCCTTCCATGATTTCAATCTGCTTCCGAATCCTGGATGTCTCCTTTTGGACCTTCTCATAGCAGAACCCACAGAGAACATGCTTCTGTTTTAGGTTCCCACACTCTGGACACGGTTCGATATTTGTCTAGGGGAAATAAATCAGTTCATATTAGAGTTTATATTTAAGGACCGTGAAGATCTGATTTTTTTTGCAGGAGCCAATGATGTGCATGGTCATTTACTCAAGACCACACTTCATTATTATTTCAAACATCTCAGACTTGCCTTGACTTTAATGAGTTTATTTGGGTTCCGTCTTCTGCAGCGATTCACCTCGATGGTGCGTCTCTTTTTGGGTACTGCCATCCAGAAAATGCTGTCCAGGAAACTGGGCACAGAGCTGTCATCATCTCTAACGTGCTGAGGCTGAGGAAGAAGGCTGGGTCCATGCACTGCCAGAGCTGGACCTAGGAAGAAAAGTGATAGAGGAACATTAGTTTTGAGCGCATAAGATAAACTATTATCTTATCTTACCTCTGGTAAATGATTAGACACACATTTAGAGCTCGCAGATTAATAACTGACATTACCAATAACATTCTGGACGGCATTTTGGACAAATTTGACTTCTGCCAGTGTCGTTATTAGACACGCAGGGTTGCCAGATTGGGTAGAATGTTTCAGATCCAATCACGGTTTACAATCTTGCGAATTGACTACAGATCATGATGCTGATGAATATTATCTAAATTAAAGTATGGTTTCTGTTGTATTTAATAGAATAGAACAAATATTACATAATAAACACGAATAAAATACAATGTTTTATTAAGTCACAATCTGGCAACCCTGCAGCTGCCACAGCATGCTGCCCTTCCTTGCTGACTTATTCAATATTTCTTAATATTACGCTCTTTATTTACCTAAATTCCTGTCAAACCCTGCAGTCTGTATTAAACTGGACTCCAATTGTTGTAAAGAATGTCTGAGAAATCGTAAAAATCCTGTCAGCGACATAATGTCTCCTCAGCCCGCGTACACACTACAACATTCTCACGGTCACTTGGCTAAGAAGAGCAACCGCGCATGCGCACAGTGTCTTAATAGTGCATTTTGGAGGTTGTAGTTCTAAAAATGTAAGTTGTACTTCGTGAATGGCGTATACGTGTTATTTACAACAAAACTAAACTCTAAACAAAATGTATTCATTTATAAGTTCAATATAAAAATATAAGCATTAAAAAAATTTGAGTATGCCATTAAAAAGTCGCGCTTTTTACCAGATTGACTACATTACCCATAACACTTTGTGTAACATAGCAGACCAACCATTTCTATCAAACATATGGCGTCACTTCCTGGACCGTGAAACAGCAATGGCAGAAAGGGGCTACAGTTTTTCTCTAACTACATTCAGGTAAATAAATTAACTTTCCCCTTTTTTTTGTTCTTGTGTTTATATGGACCTTCAGGGTGTCTCAGATGTTAATAAAAGACGCAGGATTTCTTAAATATTGTGAAGTAAAAAACAAAACAAAACACGGACAATAGTGAAATAGAAAGTGATGCAGAGTCACTGTTAATTAGCTGCGGCTGAATCCCGAACGCATTGGTCCTGTGTATAGGAGCGCACTACAGAGAATATAAAACACGCTGTGATGAGTGCACTCTGAGTTCATTAAGGATGTATTTGGGATACAGCCCACTGCGTAGCGGTGTAGAGCAACGCTATTGCTTTAGTTAAGAAGCTAGTTTGCCTGTTCACACAGAACCTGAATGTAATAAATAGACAGTTGTTGATAGCTTACGTGACTAGTGTTAATGCTTTAAATCATAATGTTGTGAAATGAGAAAAGAAATAATAGATTACAAATATCTATACTGTAATTAAAGGCTTTTTGCTTTGAGCCGGTTAAACTGCTTTCAGTTTCGGTTTAGCATCACAGGTGTACAAATAACACAGATCACATATGGCTTATGGGTATCTGTGTATACTGTAATAGTAGATAATAGCCTGTTTTCTGTTTTTTTTTCAGCCCTTCAGGGAAGCTGGTTCAGATTGAATATGCACTGGCAGCTGTTGCAGCAGGAGCTCCATCAGTTGGAATTAAAGGTATGATCATCTCATTTAATATCCCTCTTCAGTGTATATTGGGATTTTTGCTGGTATCGCTATTACTGAGTTAAACTAGGCATGCATTTCCTGAAGGAAAAAACTTGCAAGGAGCTGGGAGAAGGAATGAAAGAATGAAAGAAGAGGAGAAAGAGTGAGGAAAAAAGAAAGGGAAATGACACTAAGAAAAAACAGAAAGTGAGAAACAAATGAAAGAATTGAAGAAACACTAAGAGAAAAGAGAAAGGGAGGGAAAAAATAGAAATGAGTGAGAGAAGAAAAGGCAATGAGGGGAAAACAGAATGAAAGAATGAAATATGAAGAAAGGAAGGAAGAAGAGACTAACAGCAAAAATGAAGGAAGAGGTTACAAAAAGAGCTAGATAGAAAGGAAGAAGAAAGAGGTGAGAGAAGAGTGAGAAGGAAAGAGAAAAAGAAGAAGAGAAAAAGAACAGAAGAAAAGACCAAGAGAGAAATTAAGATTGAAAGAATTAGGGAATGAAGAAGAGACTAAAAGAAGCTCTGAACAAGGAAAGGCATGTCAGAAGAGATGTAAAGAAAGAAAGGAATAGGAAAAGGGAAAAGACAAAGAAAGAGGAGGAAGAAAAAGAGTGAAAAAGAGAAAAAATTAACAATGGAAAAAAAAATAAAATGAGAAGAAGAAAAAGAGTGAGAGGAAGAAAAGACCAAAAGAAAGAGAAGATGTGAGAAAAGCAGGAAGAAAGAATGAATTAAGTAAGAAGGAAGAAACTTAAAAAATTTGAAAAATTAAGAGAGTGCAAAAAAAAAATGAAATGAAGGAATAAGCAAAAGGGGGAGAGGAAATGTGAGAAAGAAGAGAGGAAAAAAAGAAGAAAAACAGCAAAAGACAGAAGGAATGAAAAACAGAAGAAAAGACCAAAAGAAAGAGATATAAAGACACAAATATTAAGGAAGAGCAAAGGAATGAAGAAAAAACAAACTGTAAAGACTAAAGAAGAGTGACAGATTGCTGGAAAAGGAGTGAGAAAAGGAAAAATAGTGACTAAGAAACTGGAAAGAAGAAAAAGAAAGAGGGAGAATGTGTGAGAGAGAATGTGAGAGTGCATGTGAGGGGAAAAAAATAGAGATTTACAAAAGAGGAAAAAAGGACAGCAGTGCAAATAGAGTAAATATCTGCCAGATGTTTCTCAGCGATGTGTGCAGGGATGCATATTAATGCACGGTTATTAATCCACCTTCATCCGCAGCTGCAAACGGTGTGGTGCTGGCGACGGAGAAGAAGCAGAAGTCGATACTGTACGATGAGCAGAGCGTCCACAAAGTAGAGCCCATAACCAAACACATTGGCATGGTGTACAGTGGGATGGGCCCAGACTACAGGTACGAACTCCACCTCACAGAATAACAGCCTGTCTTCTTCATGACTTTACTGTCTCTGTTATCACGGGCAAAATTCAAGAGTTGATTCCATATAATTTTATTTTTATTTTATTTCCATATGCAATATTTTGTACTGGTTTATACCAAAGCAGTGTTGAATTCTCAACCCTATTTGCTCAGGAGGTGTTCGGTTTCTATAACAGCAGCTCTGACCGGCGTTATGGCTGTAATTCAAAACACAGGTTTATATCAATATGTTCGAACAAGATTAAAAATTGCCATCATTGATGTGGTGGTTTTGTGTAAGGAGACGGTTATTTAGCATTTTTTGGAAGGAAGGCGTCTCCAGTGGCAGCACTTCGTAACAGCCGCTAAGTTTTCGGACACAAGAAAAGTTCCTCGAAACCATGGCAAGCTGCAATTTTTGTCTTAATAACTTCGAGAGAAATGGAGGGAGGCTGATGAGGGAGTGATAAGGGACTTTTTCAAAATTTATTTTTTTATAGCTGTTTGGTCATGTGCCAATTCCCGCCCACCAGCCAGCACCCAGTCATATGACAGCCACCAACCAGGGAGGCAACCATGTGCTTTCTCTGAGACACGTAATGCCAGCTAACTTCATATTTCTTAACACACACGGAGGGAAGCGCTATCCGCCCTCTTCTGCATACATGAGCTCATAGACACCCTCGATTGGCTAGTGTCACTGTGATTGACAGGGAAGAGAGACTATGCCATCCCTCTCACCCAGAGAGCACAGCCAATTTTGCTTCCTTGACTCCCAGCCATGGATATCTGTGGTATCATCGGGATTCGACCCTGCAGTCTCCAGACAGTAGGGTCGATGCTTTCCTTTTGTGCCACTTGGGAGCCAATTATCAGTTATTTTGGAGTAAGTGAGCTGTGTGTTCTTTTCTTAGTATAGGGAACAGAGTTGAAGTTGTTATTCATTGTTTTCAGACACACACTACAGATGCAATAGATAGACATTGGCATTGCTGGAGTACTCCTTTAAGCTGAAGTGTCAGGTAAAACAATTGAATTAAAAAAAAATCTTTTACTTTGCAGGGTTTTGGTGAGGAGAGCACGAAAGCTTGCTCAGCAGTACTTCCTGGTCTACCAAGAGCCGATTCCCACAGGCCAGCTTGTTCAGAGGGTTGCTTCGGTCATGCAAGAGTACACACAATCAGGGTGGGTTTGATTCCTCTGTCTTAATACTACACACTGGATTTTGAAGTGGAGTGGGTCATTGACACATACGGTGCCTTCAAGAATTATTGGGATCCTTAATGAGTGTGCAGAAAATGAATTTATAAAAATAACACATGGAATAAATGATATATGTGTTTTTAATTACGGAATTAGAAATAATTACATTTCCAGGGAATTGAGAGCAAATGAAAAATAATTTCCAAGAATAATAGTTAACATTTAAAATGTTCCTTAATAGTGTCATTTTGGCACATATTTTTGAGAGAAACTTTTCTAAGAGAAGCAATATAAGAAAATTATTTTTCATATTGTTTGAATGGGAAATTTTAATTATTGTGTATAATGATTATTTTTTTGCTCATTTTTATAAAGGGTGCAAATAATTCTGGAGGGCACTGTACAAAGATTAAACCTAAAGTTTTCAGTGGAGAGTCAGGTTTTGTGTTAATATGTTTTGCAGAATTGTGTTAGGATGAATATTTTTATGTATTTGCTACATAGTGGTGTTCGTCCTTTTGGTGTATCTCTCCTGATTGCTGGCTGGGATGAAGATCGTCCGTACCTCTTCCAGTCTGATCC
>CM040996.1:5034593-5052372 GCA_022985145.1 Pangasius djambal | reverse complement strand
TTTTTTTTTTTTTTTTTTTTTTATAATAAATGTACCCATTTATACAGTATAACGTATATTTTTGCATATTACATCACTTGAATATTAAAGAAAATCCATTCTGAAAGACATTAAATATGTTTATATTGAAATATTTGTGATGTACTTAGCAAATATGTCATGTTGCAAACAGTGTGTGTAAAAAATGCCTTTTTAGCAAAATACGAATATGTTTATCGTTTAAAGGGTGCATACTTTGCATGGAAAGCCACAGCAATGGGAAAGAACTACGTGAATGGAAAAACCTTCCTTGAAAAAAGGTATTAAATACTTTACAGCGCATCTGCTATTAAACCTTTTGCAAAGCTAACTTTTCTAAACAAACTATTGTTCCGCCAACGCCGTGTTGTGTCATTTAAGGTACAATGAGGATCTGGAACTGGAGGATGCCATACACACAGCTATTTTGACCCTCAAGGTAAAGTCGCACTTCTTCTGATCCTCTTGCTGATTAGATTCTGAGCAAAAGACGGACATGGAAAAGCATTAACAGTTTTAGATGTTTATGATTAGCCTCAAAACGTAAAGGTAAAGATGCGAGGAGCGTTCATGTTGTCTGCATGATGTAAATATGTTACAGGAAAGCTTTGAAGGCCAGATGACGGAGGACAACATCGAGGTGGGAATCTGCAACGAGAGCGGCTTCAGGCGACTGACTCCTGCAGAAGTGAAAGACTACCTTGCAGCTATTGCGTAAATTCAACCAGAAACACTGATTCATCTTGCGTTCATTTCTTCAGAAAAGATTAAAATGTTTGAGAAATGCAGTGGAATTAAATGGTAGTTTTATTATTTGTATTTTTTTTTTCTACTTGATGAAGAAAATAAACTGCTGTAATACATGCAAACCAGTGTGATGTCCATGATTTCTTTCAAAGAACTACAGGACCTGAATGAAACTTAAAGATGCCTTTAAAGAGAGAATTTATTGAACGTTAGAATATGTTTTAATTGTAATACAAGATATTACTTATTCATTTCACCTTTTTATTCTGTGAAATGGACATGTACTGCCCTGTTCCTGCCTGGTTTGTTTTGTAGTCAGTTTCTGTCAGTGGGCGTGGCCTGCTTTAGCCAATCAGAACACAGAGCGCGACTGAACGTGTGGCGCGCCAAAAACACAACCGGCGCTACTTTTGAAATAAGATCCCTACGCAAGCTTCGCAAAACCGGTTAGTGCGACATAACACGTTTAAAAAGCAGAGTAAACAAACCTTCACGTTTACTCTTCGCTACTATTACGCTATCTTCCACTATTTAACTTTGGGAATATATGATAGTAAGGTGTATGAGGAGTTCGCGGTGGGTTGTTGGTCGGATCTACGTTTCGTCTCGAGAGCACATTCCGCGTTCAGGTCGTCATCAGGCTCTCGGTGACGTTTATGGCGCCAGAAATCAAGAGGAAAACGGGTGTTATTTTATAGACCCATTTTCAGACATAGACATAGTCTCAGTCTCCGAATCGGTTGGGTTCACTGATATGGTTCTAGCTACCGAATAAGGTCGGTTTGTCAGTAAATGAGCGGGTTTAGACTGTGAAGGATAAGATGGTGATGCTACGCAGCAGTAGTTCAGGCGCCGAGCCGCCGAAGCGGGACTCTGACATGGACACGAGCACCGAGTTTCTGTCGCTGCGGCGCGCGCAGAAAAAGTCCGCGCGCCTGCAGAAGGGCCTGGATGACAGCTACAGCAGCGCCGAGATCAGCCCCACTAACGTGAGTTTCTCACTCAGCCCTGAGCGAGGGTCTGGGCTTTTCTGAAACTTTACGCTTTTATTTTTCGACGTCCTCACAAATTTAATCAGCAGCTAGCTAACTTAGCCGGCTAGTAAGGCGCTAGCGGCTAATGAATTAGCCAATGTGCAAATGTGTTCATTTGTCAGCTTCGCTTGTTAGCTGCCTCAGTGCTGGTTTACCTGATTACAGCACATTTATCTCGGTGTTTATCAGTTTGTAGTGTTTTTTTGGCACAATATCAGCTGATTTTATCATTAGAATCTCTTTTAAATTGGCAGAAAACAGCACGTTATGGCAGAAAAGGCGTCTTCCTGACTGAAATGTAATCAGTAGTGTGGTTAGAGTTTGAAATGTAAACAGACGGCTGTGCGCTCTGTGGCGCTGATGTACCGGGCTGAGGGCTGCCGCGATACCAGAAAGACGGACTTCGATACCGATACCAGCTGTCGCGGTTCTCGATACCAAAACAAAATAAATCAATAAAACCAAAATGAGAGAGGAAAAACAAACACACAAAGTCTGAATTTCTTGAACACCCCAAATTAGTGCTAAATTAAATTTTTTTTTTCGTAAATACAAAGCTTTTCATAAGTAAAATAAATTAAATAAGTAACAAAATAATTCAAACTGAATGTGGTTTGAAATCAGTGGCACTTCATGCTGCTGTCTAAGTGTTATTTTTGAAGAAATGTGTATATAATTCAAATTAATTATGTAATTAAACCACAAACTGTATTAAGTTAAAAAAAATGTTGCACCAATTATGTGGTGAGTAGGGATGTTATGGTTTGAAATATTTATTATGAAATAATACAAGAGTCTCTTTGCACATCCCTCTGTGTGTGTGTGTGTGTGTGTGTGTGTGTGTGTGTATTATATATAGTGTGTGTCTCAGTATGAGCTGACAGTGGCTGTGAAGAATGGTGGCTCGCCGAGCCAAAAAAAAAAAAAAAAAGAAGAAGAATTATTTTGTGAGACACTTCAACATCAGTGGGCATCACATGAATGACACCTCTATTAGCATGGCTAGTTGTTGCTTTGGCAGAAATAAAGTGAGGAGATGGAACTAGTGTACATTCTCTCAACGTGCAGTCAGTACGTTATTCACTAATGCAGCTACAGACACTGAAGAAACTCTGACGTAGGAGATCTAAAATTCACCCTATGTTTATATAATGCACTGATGAATGTTCGTTCTTAGGGCTATTTGTCTGCTAAAGAAAAAAACAACATGGGGAGAGGAGGCATGAAGACCAGAGCCAAATCAGACAAACATGCTGTTTCTTTCGCCGATGTGAGTAACAAACCGAACAGCTCTCCTCAAAAGGATGAGAAAAGCCTGAAGCATTTAAGGTATTGTTTCTCTCCAAATCTGAGAATGTAATTTCATATAGAATTACACAGCGCATGTTATGGAGATGGTACATTTATATGTTTATGTATTTGTAATAGGAAATCTCCAAGATTGCAAAAATATGAGAAGTCCGGTGACGAGATTCACGGTGAGTGTCAGGCTCGATTTATTTCTAATTTCATACATATGGAAGATAGATTATATATTTCAAATGCATACTAGGTATTTTGCAATGTTTTGTGCTAGTTAAGAGTAATTGTGGTAGGGCTGAGTATTAATGCTTGCCTGAGACATTCTTATTTTGAGATTATTTGAAACAATGTACAGTGCAAAGTACAGTGTCTGAAAATAACATGCTTATGATTTCTGAAAGTGTCCTTTTTTTTCCGCTCACAGTTGAAGATGAGATTGATGGCACAGCAGCCTCAAAAAATCTTCGTGCGCGATTACGAGAGAGAAAGGTTGACTGCAACGTGAGACGCAGCTCCAGAATCACAAGATACAAGTTTGACGCCAGGGATCAGTCTGTCCTCTATGACCGGCTCATCACTAAGTATGTTGTTATTTACAAATAAGTAAGAAATAATGCAAAGTTCTCTAAGACATAGCTTATATTAAAGGTTTTATACCACAGCGCTGTTGAATTCTCTGATCTGATTGGTCAGAAGGTGTTGATTAATTTTCTATAACAGAAGCTCTGACTGTAGTTCTGACTGCAAGGCAAATTACAGGTTTATGTTAATGCGCTCGTTCTAAAACAGGATCCTTTCTATAGTAACAGCTAACACAGGGACTTTTTGTTTGTTTTTTGTTTTGTTTTTGGAAGAGTTTTCAGGATGAGAGTTTTGTTGCGGTTTCTTGTTAACGTGAAGAACTGCGACTTTTTTTGTTTGTTTGTGTGTTTTTTTTTTTTTTTTTTTTTTTTTTTTTTTTTTTTTTTTTTTTTTTTTTTTTTTTTTTTTTTTTTTTTTTTTTTTTTTTTTTTTTTTTTTTTTTTTTTTTTTTTTTTTTTTTGGTCTTATTAACTTCAGGAAAGAGAATAAAAAAGAGACTAGTGAGGGAACGACTGTTTATACAGTAAGTGATAGCAGGAACTAACTTGTTTCATGGACATTCCACATCATTAAATGTACCTATAAATGGATAAATGTACCTATAAATGGATAAATGTACCTATAAATGGATGAAAAGTGTGATGTGCCATTCTTTAGTACATAAAAATTGCTGTGCAATAAAAGGAATAATACACTTTAGGACATGCTGTTATAAGAAAATGATCAACTTAAGGTGGTAACAGTAACTCTGCTTCATGTCAGGTCACCTGTCGTTGATTATTTTCCTATAGCTGTGTATAGCATGTTGCCAAGTGTTTCATTCCTTACAGAGTGCACTGGGTTGATGTGAGCAAAAAAAAAAAGTGCATTTTGGATTGCAGATGCATGATGGGTAGCTGAGTGTTTGTTCTTAAAGATGTTTTTCCCTCCAGCACTGCAGAAGCTGTTCTTCAGAAAATGGACGACATGCAGAAAATGCGCCGAAGGCTGGGAAGCAGAGACTCTAAAAAGGAGGTGAGCTCCATTTTGGCAGTACTGCGATAAGTACAGAATACATACACACACAGCTCCTGACCGCATTTTTATTTTCCCTAACACGTAGGATCTTAGAATGTACTCTGGATCCAAGAGAAAGAGAACCACAAGGTCCTCTGAGAGAACAGACGAGGAGAGTGCCGATGAGCAAGAGAACGGCCATGATGGTAATAATTCATTAAAGATGAAGATGTTGGTGATTGATAGAAACATATTGTGCCAGGAAATGTTCATTTCAGTTTCACTTTTAAACCAAACTTATACTGAAAACCTTCTTGTAGTAGTGTTTTCAAAAAGTTACACAAATTAACCATAAATCACAAACATTTATAGAATACACTGATCAAGAGGATGAAAATGAAGATGGAGAAGGCACTGGAGAAGAAGAGGAGGACAATGACGAAGGTGACGATGATGACGACGAAGAGGAAGAAGATAATCAGAAACGCTACGAATTCAGACAGAGAAAAGCTGTTGTACGCTACCAAGCTCCTCTCGAGGGTCAGTATTAAGATACACTCTCAGAACAGCCTCAGGTCCTCATGCCATGGATTCCACAAGGGGTTGGAAACATTCCTTTGAGATTCTGGTCCATGTTGGCATGATCATAGCATCACATAAGTGCTGCAGATTTGTCAGCTGCACATTCACATTCATGTACCACATCCCAAAGGTGCTCTTTTGGATTTAGATGTGGTTACAGGGGAGAACGCTGAATAAATCATGTTCCTGGAACCAGTTTGAGATGACTTACATTATAAGATGTGTAAATTGTGGCAATAAAGAGATGCACATGGTCAGTAAAAATACTCTTAGCTTGTGGCATTGAAAAGATTGATGATAAGGGGTCCAATGTATGCCAGGAAAACATTCCCCACACCGTTACAGCACCACCACCAGCCTGTACTGTTTTAAGAAAAAGATTTTTAAAAAGTTTGGAAGATAATTGCAGTGTTTTCTTCAATACTTTTTTTTTTTTTTTTTTTCCATTCCACTGCTTGAAACACTGGGAAGCCATTTGGTCTTACTGCTTTATACTGTCTTGTTTGTTTGTTTGTTTGCCCATTTATTTATTTATTTTCAATCTACAGAGCCGAGGAAGCAGAGTATTTTTTTCCGCCGGCACTCAACCCCAACCAGGCGGAGGTATTCATTCAGCTCCACAGCGCCATGCAGTCCATACAGCAGACGCAGAAGTAGCAGGTCACCATTGCTCTACTTTTTTTTTTTTTTTTCCTCTCTCTCTCTCTCTCTCTCTCTCTCTCTCTCTCTCTCTTTCTACATTCATGTTTTCTAGCTTAGGGGTGATCTAACAATTTTATGACTCGGTGAAAAATTCTAATTGTAAATGCTAAGATTGGCATCTTAATCCTCTGGGCTACAGGTCAGGTGTGGCCGCCCCTGATCATGAACCTTAGTTTAATATTTAGTTCCACTTTTTCCTCGTAAGCCTATTTTTGTCTGCTTCTTTGACTGCAGTTTTGGGAGAATTGAACCTGATGGGTAAGATAAAGTTTTATAAGGCACAGCAGCCAGCTCTTTGTAAGCACTTTGGTTTAAGAGGTGGATTAAGCAGATTTGGGTGTGTTTATTTATGTGTCACATTTGGTGTTGTTGGGTCTTATTTGGTCATGGAAATTAATATCTCACTGATCACTTTGGTATCTGTTTTGTTAAATTTTTTATTTTATTTTATTTTATTTTATTTATTTATTTTTTTTATTTTATTTATTTTTTGTTTTTCCTCCTTCAGACGAAGACATGCCATCCACAGTAGCGACTCAACCTCCTCGTCTTCATCAGATGATGAGAAATTCGAGAGGCGGAGGAGTAAGAGTCGGAACAGGTCAACAAACAGGTAAAAGTCTCTCAGTAATGAAATCCAGATGTAGGCTGTTGTTTAATGAAAGACAGCCTAGACTGGTTTTCTGAGAACTTAACAAATCATCCTGACAGAAACTTTGCACCAAATTTAAAAATGAATCTGTTTGTATTCTTTTTTTATTTATTTTTTTTATCATGCATACATATATATATGTATGTATGTATGTATGTATGTATGTTTAAATAGATGATAATGTTGGGATGAATACAACATGGGCATGTAGGCATATAACATGACATGGCATGCTGTTATAGGTAAAGAATCAACGAGGTGGTGGTGGGATTCAGCCTGATGCAAAGCAGAGATAATAAGTGTTCCCAACCTGAAGCTGATTATTTTCCTATAACAGCATGGTTCATTGTGTTTTATTCTTCTTATCCCACAACAAGACCACAGCTTTTTTTAATCTGTTTATAGTTACATTTAATATTAGGGCGTTTCGCACCACGGGAACCTTCTCATAGTACCTGAACTAATTGTGGAACTACCCACTTTTTGGCGTTTTCGCACCTCCAGAACTGGGTGCAAATTAGCAGTACTTTAGTACTGTACATTTAGTTTTGGAACTAAAGCGGTGCGAAAGGCCCTATAATGGCACGTCCACTGAACAAGTGTTCCCTTTTTTCTCTCTTTCTCATGAAATTAGTAAATGTGATGGTACATGGCTGTGATAGTAGATGTCACATAAATGATAGAACTAGTGTGTTAATATACATCGAATACGTTATCCTATGTATAGTAACATCTCATACATGGGGATATGTATGGTGGACACTTCACATTAATCTAAGGCTTGTAATAAATGGTTATTTTTCAGATAACAGCTTGTATTACAGCATGATCCCTTGTGTGTTATTCCTTACACAAAATTCTGTTCTTGGGTAGTCACAATACCAGAATTCTGATACCAGTACCAAAACCAAAATGATACTTTGGCCACAAACAAATAAATCCCCACAAACACTCATTTATCATTAGTTACGTTTTCCTCTAATGTATGAATCGACCAATTGGGGAAAATCCTCAATATTCATTTATACTCTCAGAACTTTAAAACTCTGTAGAATAAAGCTTGAGCTTTGTTTCCCATCCGATGAAGAACAAAACGTTTTGGTTCTTTAGAAACTTTTGTACTGTGCTGTAGTGTTTTACTATAACTGTATATTTACATACAGTTCAGCTTTAGGTAAAGTGTTTAAATTTTAGATTTGTCCTGTAGATGTCTCCCAATGAACTTCCGGAAAGAGGATCTTTTGGGAATCCACAAGGACCGAATTAAGATCGGAGCAAGTCTTGCAGATGTTGATCCAATGCAGATTGACCAGACGGTTTGTGTATTTCTGTCTTTTTGCATATTGTTTGGGGGAAAAAAGCAAAAAAAAACAATCTCTTTGGCTAATTATTGATTTTACCTGGGTCTAGGTGCGCTTTGACAGTATCGGTGGTTTGAATAGACACATCTCTGCTCTGAAGGAGATGGTGGTCTTTCCTTTGCTCTACCCTGAGGTCTTTGAGAGGTTTAAGATTCAGCCTCCAAGGTAATGCAATTTACATTACAGAAATAAATGTGTGTTATTCTATTATGGCAAGATGGCTCCCCAAAAACTCTCTCAGGGGCTATGAGTTTATTGAATTTAGATATTGATAATCAGGGCTGTAAGTGTCATTAATCTGAAGAATGCTAAAGAACTGAAGTTGGGGGGAAAGAAGGAATAGCTATTTTATAAAACTTTCATGTATTTTAAGTACAACTAGTAAACATGGCATGACATGGACCATTCCATACCTCACACCTCACCAATAAAAAAACAAAACAAAGCAAAAAACTATCTCTAGGTTGTTGGCATGAAAATTAACAATAAATTATGCAGTCTTGCAAAAGGAGTCCTCTGAATGGATTGCAGCCAATACATAAATACTGGGACAATATAAAGCACTTAGAAAGTCACAGAATTTAAGAAAAAAAAGGATGTTATTAGGGAAACGGTGAACTTTACAGATTTATTTTGGCAGTTATGAAGTACTTAAGTAATATTTATATAGCAATGAACAGATGATCTCCAGATAGAGTTCCTGACTGTTTGCATGATCGATGAACACAAAAGTGCATAAAACTGTTCTAAATATACTAAAGGGTTAGTAGTGCATTATCTGGTAAAGTAGGTTTGGATGTAGCCATGAAAGGACCGGAACAAACATTTCGTTACTCTTTCACATGTTCTCTTTATTTCTATGCCAATCTCTCTGTCTCAGCTGTGTACCAGGCCTTTTAGCAGTGCTTAGCTGTTTTTATCTCCAGGTTTTCTGGTATGCAAATTGAATATTTGCCTGAAACAGTGGAAGGATAAACCATGTGTCTTATTACCAAATGGTTAGCTTGATAGGTGTTACTTATAGTAATTTTTTTTTTGACGTTATTTTCTAAATGCGCTTGCAGAGGCTGCCTGTTCTACGGTCCTCCCGGCACTGGGAAGACTCTGGTGGCACGAGCGCTGGCCAACGAGTGCAGTCAGGGGGAGAAGAAGGTGGCCTTCTTTATGAGGAAAGGAGCTGACTGCCTCAGCAAATGGGTGGGAGAATCGGAAAGACAGCTCCGACTCCTCTTCGACCAGGTACATACTTTTGAATTTGTTTGCATGACACATGATTAGTTAATAGTTATCACTATATTGACCATATTGGGTATGGTTCCAGATTTTTCTTGGGGTGTTGATCAGCGGTATTATGAATATTGGTCAATTTTTGTGTTTAACAAAGAAGTATCATGTGTTTAGGTTATTTTTAATATACTGCAAAGCGTAAAATAATTGCAGTATATTATTTCTGTCCATGTTGTGAGCTCTGCTGAATTTTTTTTTTTGTTTGTTTTTCCGTCTTGGATTTGAAGGCATATCAGATGCGTCCATCTATTATATTCTTTGATGAAATTGATGGGATTGCACCTGTTCGTTCTAGTAGGCAAGACCAGATCCACAGGTATGTTTCATTTTCATTTTATTTATTCAACCTTTCAACATTTCTATTTATTTATTTATTTAGAATTACACTGACATAAACAAAGTGAATGAATTAATGACCGTTTGTCTCACTATATAAATTTTCTTCATCTGATTTTCAAGCACTCTAGGGTGTGTATTATTTTTATGTCATATATATTATTATGTATACGTTCATTATTGTGATCCTTTTGGCAACAGCTCCATCGTGTCCACTCTGCTGGCTTTAATGGACGGACTGGACAGTCGTGGTGAGGTGGTCGTAATTGGAGCCACTAACCGGCTGGACTCCATAGATCCTGCGCTCAGACGGCCCGGACGCTTCGACAGGGAGTTTCTGTTCAGCCTTCCTGACAGAGAGGTGTGTCAAAAAAGCAGAAACTTTATAATAATGATGTCAGGGCAATTTCAGTACTTTCTTCGGCATGAAAGAAACGCATCTAACACTGTATAATTTTACACCGAGTTTTAATTGTTAAAAATTACATTGATAAGTAATTCGGACACTATGACCTTTAGTATCTACAGTATCACTACTTATCTGCTGATAGAAAGACTAAAGCAAAGGTATCTTTTTTTTTTTTTTAGGCTCGTAAAGACATTTTAAAGATTCACACACGGCAGTGGGATCCGCAGCCATCAGATGCATTCCTTGAGGAACTAGCTGACAAGTGTGTTGGTAAGTCTTCTACAGCCTCTCCTTACCTTACAAGGCACCTGTCCAACATGTCTCATATACCAAATGTCCCATGTGCTGCTTTCCAAAACAAACCACTGGGTCTTTGAAAACCCTTTTTATTCTGATACTAGTGTAAAACACTAAAGTGATTTTGATGTAATTGCCAGTCCTTTTCCTTCAGGTTTCACAAGCAATCAAATGGCAGTTAAGTAAGGAATAAAACACTTGCGTGCTGATAGAGGAGAAAATAGTCTACAATGCGATGTGATGCAGCTTGACATGAAGCCTGACTGTTACCAGCCCAAAGCTGATTATTTTCCTATATCTGCACATTCCTAGTTGATTCCTCTTATACCACTGCAATTTGGCAACGACTACAATTTAGTTCTTAAAGAATAACAAGTCATATTTTTATCCATTTGTGTTTACATTTAATGTTGTGAAACATCCACGAACCAGTTTTTTAAAAAGTTAATAAGATTTAAAAAAAAAAAAAAAATACACCTCTGACTGTTACAAAGTGCTGACACTCCAGACTCCTTCCATAAATGTTACACAATTGTCTCCTTACAGAAAACTTCACCATATGTACAATTTAACTTTTTTCTTTCCGAGCCCATTTTTTCATCTTGTTCAGTCTTGTACAGTAAACATTGTCAGAGCTGCTGCTTTACAGAAAAATAATCAACACCTGCTGCCCAATCAGAATTGAGAATTGAACAGAACTTTAAACAATATGTTTGATCAAATCATCTGCAATTTGTGTCTCTCACAGGTTACTGCGGCGCAGACATTAAAGCAGTGTGTGCGGAAGCAGCCCTCTGTGCCCTGCGCCGCTGCTACCCCCAGATCTACAGCTCCTCGCAGAAGCTCCTTTTGGATGTCGCGTCTATCAGCGTGGAAGGTCGTGACTTCGTGTCCGCCATGAGGAAGATTGTGCCTGCGTCCCAGAGGGCTGTGGTGTCCCCAGCCAAAGCCCTGACACCTGTTATTCAGCCCCTGCTGGCTAACACACTCAGTGATGCCATGAAGGCGCTGCAGAAGGTTTTCCCTCATGTGGAGAAGGGCATCAAGAAGAAGAAGGACAACAGTATGTAAAATAACTGATGACTGTCACCTGTGCTCCCCTGAATGGACCTTTTATTTTTATAGATATAGATATATAGGTATAGATTTACATGGCCTTTCATTAAGGAATACTCTATATATATCATACATTAATTGTCTAGTATATAGTTCTTTATAGTCCTATAACGGTACATGCCCAGGTGTTTTATTTCTTACTTATTGGGCACTTAAAAATAAATGGTACCATGCTGTCTGCTTATCAGTGCTGATTCATAATTATTATAATTTGTTTTAATTTTGTGGTGTAATGCTCAGACAGAGATCGTCAGTAATCGCGTGTCTATTTTGTGCTGTAGATTGTGCGGCTGGCGTTTTAGAAGAATTGCTGCACAGTGATGATGATGCCTCCGCTATGTGCACTAGTAATCCTGCCCAGACTAATACAGGCCCAACTGGCTCCTTTCTCCATCTAACCAAGTCAGTGTTGACAACAGTTTAATATATAATTTAACTTAAGCGATTCTTTCTAATGAACAAAAATTAGAATGTATCTCTCAAGTTATCTCTTAAGTATCTCTTAAGTGTTGTTAGACTAGTTAGTAGAGTTCATGCTTCTTGATTGTGTTTGTATGATGCAGGACTGCTATCCAGGAGCCAACCACGTTTAGGCCCCGGCTGCTGCTCTGTGGGAATTCGGGCTCAGGGCAGAGCACATACCTGGCCCCTGCAATGCTGCATACCCTGGAGAAGTTTACTGTCTACACACTGGATATGGCGGTGCTTTTCGGGGTCAGCACTACCAGCCCAGAGGAGGCGTGTGCACAGGTACACCATATACACACTCCTCTGTCCACTAATGCTATCCTTCTGACCAATCAAACTGTGCCAAACAATAAGACTATCTGTTTGTCTATTTATTTGCATGGTTAAGTTTATCTATCATCACTTTATGTTGAACACAGACATGTAGCTTTAATAGCATGCTTTGGCATTTATTTTATCAGTGCTTCATTTAACCTCCTGCTCTGTGTTATATAATTTATATTTGTAAATATTAAATAGAAGCAAGTTTTGTTAAATGCAGCACTACTGTTTTGCTGGTATTTGTGATGCATGTTGTGTGAAATATTGCGATGGTATTTTCGCCATATGATCAAGTGTTGGATATCGTGATTATTGTCTGCTCTTGTCCAGGTTTCCGAAAAGCACCATGGTGCTAAACAGTAAACGTGTCCAGAATGACTCATTGTACCATGCTGATTATTATGAGAAATGTAGCTCGGCGGTTTCTGATTGTTTCAGTTATGTGTTTTGTCCTCATCCAGCTGTTCTGCGAGGCTAAGAGAACAGCTCCCAGCATCCTATACATACCGCACATGCAGCGCTGGTGGGACACGGTGAGCTCTGCACTCAGGGCCACCTTCCTCAGCCTCCTGCAGGACATCCCATCCTTCTCGCCCATTCTCCTCCTCGCCACATGCAGCCTGCCGTATCACAGCCTCTACACAGAGGTACGTATGACCTTCGCTACCAGAGCTCACACCACTACAGCTGCCTCACCCACCGACAAGTGCTAGGATGTTTTTGTGTTAAAATGCCTGCTAGGATTTTCTAGTTGGTAACACTTGCACCTCTGGATTGGCAGGTAAATGTAGATAACACATTTCTAAAGAAGAATATTTATTGTAGGATGTTGGACCTGGAAATTCCTTACCACTGTGTTTGCTTTTTTGTTTGTTTGTTTGTTGTGTTACTGTAGGTGCAGGATCTGTTTCGTATTGAGTACGGGGAGGTGTTCAATGTCCCGCTTCCCTCCAAAGAGGAGAGGCACAAATTCTTTGAGGATCTCATTCTGAAACAAGCTGCCAAAGCACCACTGTCTAAAAGAGAAGCAGGTATGTGTTGTCAAGTTAGTCAATCAAAACAATGTTTATACAGTTAAAAGGTTCATTAAATAAAGTAGTTCCATTTTTTTTCCCTCACTGACAAATGGCTCATGCCTAATCTGGAACTGTTCCATGCTTTGCCACTAAAAAAGAGCTGTCTATGAATATATCTTTATGTATAACTCGTGCCCTGTGAAAGGGGGCCGGGTCATCCCAGAAGAGACCACTCCCATCAGGATAGAAATGTTTCATCATGGGATAAAGGTGGTCAGTCAGAAGAACTTTGTGTTGATATGGATTGATGCTTCACTCTACATGGACCCAAACTATGCCAAAAAATGCATCTGACAGGATAACTGATCTGTCATTTTTTTTCCCCTTTAATCTGTCACCCAAATTTGAATTTCTATAGTAAAAGATCTCAGTGAGGGGTAAATCTTTCTCAGCCATGCACTGGTGTTGATTACTTAACTACTCTGTGTATTAGGAACATTCAACATCTGATTTACATAATGCAGGACCTTGTCAGTGGAATGGAGTAATAGAGGTCATATGAATTCAGTTTGCATGAGATAAAAGCATTTTAAATGAGTTCCAGATTAATTGTAAATGTATGTTCTCCTCAGTTCTCCAGGCTCTGGAAGTTCTCCCAGTGGCCCCTCCACCTGCCCCTCGCCAGCTGTCTGAGCAAGAGCAGCAGAAATTAGAGGAACAGGAAGAAGACACACTCAGGGAACTCCGCCTCTTCCTGCGTGATGTCACTAACAGACTCGCTCAGGACAAGCGTTTCAAAGCCTTCACAAAGCCAGTGGACACTGAGGAGGTCAGAGTCTTCACATTTAATAAACCGTGTTTTTGTTAGAGTATTTTAGCTAGATGATAAGATTCAAGTCCACAAATCTTGTCCTTTTTGCTCTTTGGAATCTCCAGGTTCCCGATTACACTACAGTCATTAAGCAGCCCATGGACCTGTCCACAGTCCTCAGCAAAATCGACCTACACAAATATGTCACTGTGAAAGACTACCTTTATGATGTGGACCTGATCTGGAAGAATGCTTTGGAGTATAATCCAGACACCGATCCCTCAGGTGAAGTAGAAATGAAAGAAAGAAAGAATGCCAGCGAATAAAGCGTAGCTGCAAAGACCTACAGTTTCACAAATAATATATCGTTCATTGTTACAAAGATTTGGTTTGATTTTTTTTGTTTCAGATCGCCTGATCAGACATCGTGCCTGCACACTCAAGGACACTGTTCATGCCATCATCAAAGATGAACTGGACGAAAACTTTGAAAATATCTGTGTTGAGATCAAGGAGTCCCGCCTGAAACGAGGTTCTGATTTATTCATTAGTCACAGATCATTTCTTTGTCTTTGTTGTCCTGCACTAAATAGAATGCCTAAATAATAAAGACACTGAAGGTGTACTGGCATTCTACTTAGTAGAGCAGTATGTGGTTTGGGATGCACCCGTAACTGCAATATATATAATTCTATCTGCCATTGTTATCGAGGTTTCCTGTTCTAGTCGTTCAGTTTAGGAGCCTAAACGGGTTTGCTGTCCGAGATCAGAACACAGCAGCAAAAGCAAAGAGTAGCGAGCCAGCTGTTATTATCTTTAATGTGTGCTGCTCATGCAGGTCTGCGCAGTGAGCTTACTAACTAATTTTAAATGTAGCTTTAAAATTGAATGTTGTCTTGGATGAACTCTGGGATTAACCCAATGTTCATTTTCAGGTTGTACATCATCCAGGTTTACACCTTCATATTACCATGTTCTGCCAAAAGTCCCGGCATCATCGGAGCCAAAGATTAATGAGAGTGGCCCTTCCAAAGATGTGGCCCCTGTTACAGCAACAGTGACTACACCAAAACAACCAGGTAGTGGGCTCTCAGCACGTTATATCAGTTGGCAAAAGTCGTGCACTTTTATCACTTCCCGAATGTGGCTTAAGTGTTGAATCTCATGTTCACTATTATCCATTCTTCATTTCTGTAACAGTATTTCAGAATTTTGTTATACATGCCGAAGAAGAAATATTTTTGCTTCTTTATAGTTGTACAGAAGAAAAGGAGGCGCAGGAGGCTTTGGAGCAATGGGCTTATGCGCCGTAAGAAGTCCACACAGTCACACACGAAGGACTCAAATGGAGCCGAGTCAGATGAAGGAGAAGACGATGACGAGGACGAAGAAGAGGGAAAAACAGCAGAGAGGGTGGAAGCAGAGCAGGACGTAAATGAGTCTGAACAGATGGATGTGGACAACAAGGAGAATGGTCCTACTTCAACAGAGGACAGGAGCGAAATGCTGGAAGCCGTGCACAGCCACAACGGACACATCAGCAGTGCGGAAGGAGATTGCACCGATTCTTCTGTGGATGGGATCCAGAATGGAAAATCTTCTCCTGGAATTCTGGATGGAGAGAGTGGAAACAACAGTGAGGTCCAACCAGTGGAACACACGAGTGATAAGAGGGTGGAGCCTAGTGCAGAGGAAGACGCTGAGAGAGGTGAGTCATATCGTATCTTGGGGGCGTGCTGTTATAGGAAAATAATGGTGTGATGAAGTAGAGTTATGGTTACCACCTTGGGTTATTTTCCAGTAACACAAGGTCCTGAAGTGTTTTATTCCTCTTATACTACAGCCGTTTTTATCAATTTATTTAATGTTGTGGAACATCCTCAAGATAAGTTAGGTCCTGTTATCAATTGTGTTGCTTTTTTTTTTATTTTTATAGCGGCTATAAACTGAAATCAAAGCACTGACACTGAAGACTCCTACACAAAGGGCCAAATAAACATCTCATGCAAAACTTAAGTTACACACTTTAAAAAAAAAAAAAAAAAAAAAAAAAAATCAGTTTACGTGGCACGTGTACAAGTCCATTTGTCAGTTATTATAGAAATGATAATGTATTAGAACAAGTGCATTAATATAAACCTGTGATTTATGTGACTTTGCAGTCAGAGCTGCTGTTATAGAAAATTAAGACCTTCTGACCAATCAGAGGCAACAATTTGACAGCGCTGTGATGTAATTATTATTCATTCACATAATAGGGGAGAATGTACACTTTTAGCAAGGCAAGTTATTTTGTACTATTTACTAAACAAGCACAATCGCATGAATGATTGTGTTGATGCTGGTGTATATATGTATTTTGTAGAGAAAGGGATGAGACGTATGACCAGAGGCTTAAAGTTGCAGGCTCAGCAGCAGAAGCTGCTCAGTGTGAACACTGCCATGAAGATCCTGGAGCAGACGAGCCAGCCACTCATTGTGGATCACAACAAGCTAAAGGTGAACCCTTAATAAGGAGCCCTTATTAGAGGGCCAGATATAAGTGCTGCAGGCTTAGTTTCCAACAATTTCTATCATTAGAGTGTGGTAGTTGTAGGAAGCACAGACCTAAGAATACTGCCTTAAGGCCATTCCACACTGGCTGCATAATCAATAATTTGTACAAACATTCAGAACAAAATACATGTTTGTTTAGTCGACACACTGAGTCCAGAAAATGATGTTCTGTGACAGCGTTTGCATTTTTCAGATGTGTTTAAAACTGACTGTTTAAAAAAAAAAAAAAGAAAAAAAAACAGGACAAGATCACATTCACATTGTTGTAGTTTCCTAACTTGGTCCAGTAACAAATATCATCCTCATCCACTTTTTTTCCCCTTTCCATTAAAATATTTGCGAACTTGTTTTTGGAAATACCGCTTGCTATTTTCAGTTATCTGATTATGAAGTTATGATTCCTGTACTTTTGCTGGACTAGAAAGTGATGAGTGAAACAGATGCTCCTTCTGATCAGCTGCTCTTAACTGTTGCCAGGTCCAGGTTAAAGCATAGGGGTGACCGTGCCTTTAGGAAGCTGGCCCTAAGCTTTCAAACAGTTTACCTCTGCATGGCAGAGCAGCTTCAACTTTATCTGTTTTTAAAACTCAGTTAAAAACACATTTCTTTTCTCTGGCTTTTAATTATATGTAAATTGGTTGCTGAGGCATGTTGGATATTTCAGCTTCATGTTTGTTATATATATTTCTATTTGTACAGCAAATTTGTCAACTGTTGTCTTTAATTGTGCCTTATAAATAAAGTAAGTAAAGTAAATAAGGTCAAACCCAGGAATTTGAAAAATGCACGATTCTCATTTATTCCAACTATTTAACCAGAAATATTTTTCTGCAAGATATTTCTATATACAGAGCACAGGGGAGTGTTCTACTAGAATGGGATATAATCAGTAGCAGTATTTGATCTCTTGTTTCTCCAGCATTTCGTTAGTGAACTGTTGAAGGTAACACATTGTATTTTGGTCTCAGGATCTTTTGCAGAAAGTGGTTGTCAAGACTGAGGGTTACGAGGTTGACCGTCTAGAGAAGCTGTACGCTCGTTTGTGCCAGAGCATCTACAGACACAGGAACAATCACGACAAGACTGCACTTGTACAGGTATGGCATGTGATTTAAAAATTGATAGATTCTGCCTTTTTCTTTGCTTGTATAGAAGGTTTTTTACATATGCCATGACACAGTTCACA
>CM040996.1:4953007-5034493 GCA_022985145.1 Pangasius djambal | reverse complement strand
AAAAAAAAAAAAAAAAAAAGATTTACACAGATGTTTTTAACTCTCATATTACCTGACAGCCCTGAAAGTCCTGTCCCTTTCCCCCATCTCACATTGGTCATTTGGCCAGTAATTTTGTCTCGACTTTCATTTGAAGGACGTGTTGATTGAGAATGCTTTGAGTTCATTCATGTGAAATAAAATCTATTAATGTATGTTCAACATACATTAAATATAGATAAGCTTTTACAGATGCACCAAAATTTCAGCTACTGTACATTGTTGCTCAAAGTGGTCAAAAAAACTTTGCAAAAAAAAAAATTGACAGGAAAAAAGGATTAAATAGGCCTACAACAAAGCTTCAAATCTAACATTTCACAAGCAATGGTAATGATCATTAGAAAGTCAGCAAAAAAAATGCTGTTTGGTTTCTAAACACAGAATCATTCAAACATTTTAAGATAGAAGTCAATAGTGAAACATTTCAGCTGTGTGGAACCATGTCACAGTTTCTCAGAAGGACATTAGACAGGAGATTTCTAAAACAGACTATATTGAAAATGTACTTTTTCAAAACTCCACCCCTTTTCATGGGACTACACGTTATTCCTTATTCTTGGCAAGTCTGCATGTTTTAAATGCAAAGAATTGCACAGACATGTAGACACTAGTGTTTATTTTACTGAAATGTGTTAAATGCTGTTTATACGACAGTTAGTTCTGATCCATTAATTTGATTGGACAAGTGGCGTTCCAAGAGTGCTGATATTTAGTATAACAGTAGTATAGCACTTCACTGTGTATCACTCCACTTTATGTTCGCAACATAAAATTATTATTTTAGCAATAGTTCGTTACACTGAAACCGTTACTACACTTAGTACGGGCTGTCGGTCAGTCTGTGTGTTGGCATGGCAACACGCAACACTACCTGGCTGTGGGTTCTTTGGAAGCGATTTCTGTTGATAGAGCAAAAATAAACAAAATATTTGGCCATATTGTGTCTGAAATGTTAGTTACTCGATATTAATTTCTTGAACTGTTATATGAAAGCAGTATTACACTCGCACTCGTGCTGTTGTACTGAATATCAGTATGCCTGTGATTACCGACGGTACGAGGCCATACGACCGAATCACAGCCGAGCTGATGTTCATTACAGCAAACAGCACTCTTGCTCGTGTGATATTACATAACTTTAAAACTGAAATAATTATCATCCTTTTTTTATTTCTTTACAGGAGATGGCAAAGGAAGTGGAGGAGTTTTCATAGTTTACTCAAACAGTGCAACTAATATTCCTGCATAGTTCTAAATTATATTTTACTACAGTGATTAAAAACCTGAGTGATGTATATTTCTTATATATTCCTGTTATATTAAAATTTTTGACAGCATTTTTCTGTCTTGTGCTTTTCTTCACTATATCCATATGTATGCAATTATTGTACCCTTTCACTGTGTGTGTGTGTGTGTGTGTGTGTGTCTGCACTTGGTAATAATTGAGTCGTTTTACTGATGCTGTTTGAAAACTTTGTGGGTGATTTATCTCTAAGCGTATCATGGATCATAAAAATGAAAGAAAGCGAGTGTTTGCTGTGATGGGGAAATTCCGTGCGCTGGTTTCCAGACGCAGCGAGTCACGTGACCGCTGTGGGTCTCATTGGTCGGTTACGTGGGTAAACCTCGGAAGTTTTCAGCAGGCGATTGACTCCGTCTGGACGCGGTGCCGTGCATGACCGGACCCCAGCAGGTTACTTAACGTGTTTTTTCCTTCTGTTTGCATGTTGATTTGCAAAAAACTTTGAACGTTTTATGACCTTTTTTGAAGTCGCGGCGGGGAGTCGCCTGGCGATGACGTAAACACGTAACACTGACAGCGGAGACGCCTGATCATTAAAAAAAAAAAAAAAAACTGGCATTAAAATGAGGCTCAAATTATCGCTGCGTTTGATTATCAAATGGTGTGCTTTTGATGGGGTTTGTACACTCGGTTGCAGATGAACAGACACCCAGGCGTGCTACAGAATTGTATTTCGTGTCGCCCTGCATCTATCGCATAGCTAACATCCAGCGTTTTAGACTGCGACCGTAGAAAAGCACTGACCCCGCCGCCGAGGAGCAGCTAGTTAGCTTAGCTTAAGCTTAGTTAGCTTCATTACTGCCGTCTGAACCAGTGAAGCGAAGCGGGCTAGCTTTTAGCATTCTCAAAAAAAAAAAAAAAAAAAAACCTTGGGCTTGTGCTGAACAGCGAGAGGTCTCCCCGGTGAGTTTACAGCAGCTTAGCATCCTCGTGTTCAGTCCTGAATGACAGCCAGAGGCTAACTGTCTCAAAACACAATATCTAAATCCAAGTTTTAGCCACTTACCTACAAGCGTTATACATCACTTATAACGGCTAATAACGCACTGCTGTGTGAACGAGTGGAAGAAGTAACGACCTGTAATATTTCCATAACATACAGGCTGGTTTTTCAGGTTCATTTTGGCTCTGGTTTCCCGCACTTTGTTTTCTTTTCTTTCTTTTTTTTTTTTTTTTTTTTTAAAAAAACTACACTATTACATTTCTTCTATATAACCTAAATAAATTCAGGTTAATCTAAATAGATATGAAGTGAAAGACAAGTAGTTGCCTACCTGTTTATAACACAGTTAAATGATAACTCCACCCTGAAACACATTAATTATATTTATACTAAATTATTTGTGATGATGTTAGTAATTCTAGTGATAATTTGTTCTCCTTGTTTTATTTTTGTTTATTCCTGTGGGAAGTAGGGTTGTGTCCCGTGCTGATGTCACAGGGAGACATTGCTACCAGGTTATATTGTGCATAATGGGCAGATTTTGCTGCTCCTAAAAACAAACGAGCAAGTTCTTTTCTCGATCACAATTTGTAATCAAAATCATAGTACTGAGAAATCTGGCATAGAAGTAGTGAATATGTTAAAGCAAACACTGGACTCCAAGGTCCAGAATGCAGTGCAGTTATATGACACAGTTACACTGATGCTGCCTTCAAGTCCTCGGAAGTTCTTGCGTAAGAGGTCGGAGGTGGTGATTACGACGTAGTGTGCGTTTAGGTGGTTTTCTTTGTGAGAAAACAACTTCTGTTTTTATTTATGTATTTATTTTTATATTTTTAATTTTGCCTTACTGAAAGTTAACATGCAAAATTACCTCATAAATCTTACCATCTGCTTCAGGTGCCACATTCATATTGGGGGCCATCATAACTTCTTGTTATTGACACGCCCCTAATCCAGAAAGTCAGGGTTCATAGAAAAATACAGGTTCCTGAGTTGTGTGTACAACATTGAGGAGACATTCATGTGCATTCACCTCATGTTTACGATATTTCTGGCAGGACTTGAAGGCAGCCTAAGTTATGACAGCGTCTTGGACCTGGCTAGTTAGCGATCTGCAAGATGACAAGCTCAGTGGTGTTGGCGAGTTTAGCATAAAAGTTGAAGCTTTGGAAACTGGAAAGAGAGCTGGGCAGACTAAAGGACTAAAGTGCTGCTGCATCGCTCTCTTTAGGTAGAGATGAAGTGAGTGCTAAATCCAACTGGCGCCACTATCAAATGGCTTTGTGGGTAATGTAGAAAACCGTAGACCATGTCAAAGAAAGAAGTTTAAACTAAAAAGTCAACACTACAAAGTAAATCTTGGAAATGATTGAAGAAAATATGTTAATTATAAAGATTAATATGCAAATTGTTCAGGATGGATTTAGCTAACTAACTAAAATTTAAGTATTTCAAATGTGATGTTTATCTGATTTTTTTTCTTCAGCAGATGTCATATTGGAGTGGGGCAAACTTTTAGCATGTGAATACAGTTTCTTGCCGCTTCTGAGAGTCTTTGCCGTCTCAAAGCCTATCTGGTGCTACAGACACAATGTCGAGCCGAAGGAAGTCCACCACCCCCTGCATGGTGCTTCCATCAGATGTAGTAGAGCAGGATCTGGATATGGAGACCCTTGCAGGGGAAGAAGGCGTCGAAAACACTGCCGAAGGCTCTACAGAGGGCATAGTGGTTCCCTTGGACAGTGAAGGAGGTGAGGGTTGGTATCCTGGAGTCAAGAACTTGAGAACCAGTTTCAAAAGTATGCTCTCATAATTTTTACCAGGTACATCTATCATATGGGTGCACTTTGTAGATAAACAACTACTGAATAGCCTATCTATGGAAAGGGACCACCACTGACCAGATATTATTTGGGTGATGGCCCATTCTAAGAAAAGCTCATTTTCATAATAGTTAATTTTGTCCTTTAGTGTGTATTGGTCATCCTCTACCAGCATGCTGTTGGCTGGAGACCTTTGGTTGGCAGACTGTTTTTCTGGCAATGCCAGGCATCAGGAGAACTGCTGTGGAAATGGTTCACCACCAAAATAACACCTAGTCAGGTCGTCGTTTATTGATTGATTGGCTGTAATGTGCTTTGCAGCATGAAAGCTGCTGCAATTAATATCACAAAAATGCGCTTCTATAATAGATGTACCTGAATAAATGGCAGCTGAATTTAGCTACAGCATACATTATTTACTTAATAATACCACACAGAGTTTATTCTGTAGTTGTCATGCAAAGACTGAAAATGTTGTTTCCTATTCTCAGAGCATGAAGACAGTTTAAGCCATGCTGCAGGAAAACGCCCAAGTCAAACTGCTGTAGAGCAGTCAGTCACAGATCTGACTGCTGAAGGAAATGTTCAGGCTGAGACAGAGGACAGCGAAGACCCTTCCATCACTGGGATTTCTCTCAGCAAAACTCCTATCATGAAAAAGAAGCCTGAACCCAAAAGAATAGCCGTGTCACTCAAAGGGGCAGAAGAGGGCGATTCATTAATTGAAAGCGAAGGGGATCCAGAGTCAGTGGAAGCATCCTCCATTACAGCAGACATGACAAACCCAATTCTTGGTGATTCCACGAAACCTGGCGTGTTTGTTGGCATTCCCAATCCATCTCCTGCAGAGCAAAAGAAGCCAGTTGTGAACCCTGCTACAGTCCTTCCTGCTGGTCTTGCCCAGGTCCTGTCAGCCTTGCAGGCCCAGCAGAGTGCTCAGGCTCAGCTCCTGATTCCAGTGAGCAGCATTCCCACCTACAATGCGGCCATGGACACAAATGCACTGCTGGTGAACACGTACAAGAAGTTCCCTTACCCATCTGTGTCTGAGATTATGGGCCTGGCAACCCAGACCAAGTTCTCAGAGGAGCAGATAAAGATCTGGTTCTCTGCTCAGCGTTTGAAGCATGGTGTGAGCTGGACGCCAGAGGAAGTTGAAGAGGCTCGAAGGAAACAATTTAATGGCACGGTCCACACGGTGCCCCAGACCATTACAGTCATTCCAGCTCACCATCTCTCTGCCACCAATGGTCTCCAGTCGATCCTTCAGACTTGCCAAATCGTGGGGCAGCCAGGCCTGGTTCTGACGCAGGTTGGCACTGCAAACAGCTTGCCAGGCACCACCCCTATCACACTGACTGTTGCAGGAATGCCAAGTCAGAGCCAGGCATCTAAGATCACAACTAGTCAGACCACCTCTGCTGTTAGTGAAACAAAAAGAGCCACAACGGTCCAGCCACCATCACTGACTCCTCAGGAGAGCTCTGCCCTCAACGCTGATCACTTTGGACTGCGCCCAAAGAAGTCAAAGGAGCAGCTGGCTGAGCTGAAAGCCAGCTACATGAAAAACCACTTTGCCAGTGATGCCGAAATCGCTAGGCTGATGAAGCTGACCAACCTCACCAAAGGCGAGATCAAGAAGTGGTTCAGCGATACCCGCTATAATCAACGCAATTCCAAAAACAACCACTTCAGCGTACCCCATGACAGCTCCAGGGCCAACAACAGTAGTGCCACCATTGTTATTGACTCTAGTGATGAGACCCCTCAATCCCCTACACCATCGCCTGTCAAAGAGAAGGAGACCCGCAAGACCTGGAACCCATTTCCAGACTTCACTCTGCAGAAGTTTAAGGAGAAGACTCCAGAGCAGTTGGTGATTCTAGAGGAGAGCTATCAAAAATGTGACACCCCCACGGATGAAGAACTGAGTCGCCTGAGGGCCGAAACGAAGCTCACCAGGCGGGAGATTGATGCTTGGTTCACAGAGAAGAGGAAAACTCCTGTCACCGAGTCATCTGAACAAAAGACGGATGAGATGGATGGTAAGCCCTCCCAGAGTAAAGGTAACCAGAGTCCACCTGGAGGAAAAAAGTTGCCCAAGGAAAAGATCACGAAGAAAACTCCGGAACAGCTTCATGTCCTCAAGAGTGCCTTTGTACGCACTCAGTGGCCATCTGCCGAAGAATATGACCAGCTAGCCGAGGAAAGTGGGCTGCCCCGGTCTTACATTGTCAACTGGTTTGGAGATACCAGATATGCCTGGAAGAACGGCAATCTTAAGTGGTACTTCTATTACCAGAGTGGCAATTTAGAGGGTCTGAATGGCAACAAGGGCCGGAAACGGAGGATTCGGAACCGTGGCTGGGGGAGGTCCCGCAACAGAAGAGCCAGAAAATCCACAGGTTCAGAAAAGTCCCCACCAATGAAGTTCAAGACCGGGAAAGAGTTTCTTAAGGAATACTACTTGAAGCACAAGTTTTTGAACGAGCAAGATCTGGATGAGCTGGTAGCCAAGTCGAACATGAGTTACGAGCAGGTCAGGGAGTGGTTTGCGGAGGTTGGCAGGAAGGTGGATATGGGCGCAGATCCTTTTGAAGATAACACGGGTAATGAGCAAGAAGAGGAGGAGTCAGAGGGGGAGAACGAGATGACGGTCGAAGAGCAAGGGCCCTCAGCCGCTGGTGATGATGATTGCGATGATGATGACGAGGATGATGAGGATACTGATGATAGTGATTCCTGGGAGCCCCCACAAAGTGTTAGAAAAACCTTGTCAGGGTCTGAGGAACACTGATTCATCAGCTCATTTGCCTTCGGAAATAATCAAGGTTTGTGAAAAAGAGAGTGACGGTGAGGATCCAGTTACAACTTATTGACTAATCCTGCTTGCGCCGCTTTTACGTTTCTCACTTTCTTATTCAAGCTTACTGTTAGTGTTTGTTTTATGAAATTTGCAGACACGAATTGAAAAGACTGGTTCTGTCGAATTTAAGATCTCTTTCACAAACTCAAGTTATCTCTCAGCTCTGTTCGTCTATGAACAGTATTGCACACAAAATGAAGAATCCTGGCCCAGCTAGTCTGTACCTTCAAATGTGCAATTTGACTATAATTTAAAAAAAAAAAAAAAAAGGAAGAAGACCTTTTATTTCAGGATATGGGCAGAATCTTTTTTTTTTTATTTTTAAGGAAAAAAAAAAAAATCCTCCCTTTGCCACAAGGAGGATCCATGGTGCCAAAGTTACTTTTGCTGAATGTTACGGTTCCCTGTTTTGTGAAAGAAAATAGCTAATCAAGAAAATGTGTGTGTATGTATCTAGAGAGAGAGAGACATGCACAAAAAAATTGGGCACTTTTTGTTGGTGTTTAAAAAACCCTGCCTCTTAAGCCATCTAATGGCATTAAGTATGAAAACATGTCTTGTATGAAATCTGTTGGAATTTATTCTACAATAGCAGTAGACAAAACGTATTCAACTTCACTTATTGATCTACTGAGTGTAATCTGAAAACGAATACAGCACAACCAGTGAAGATCTGTAGCTCTGATTACCAGGAGGTGCTCTGGTGTCATTTGGGTCGACTTTCCTAGGATTTCGAGTTTCTCCTTGGGAGTCTGAGATGATGGAGAACGGCTGCAGAAGACTGTTAGCGGACTGTTATCAGTGCCTGTACAAAGGAGTGGGACTGTTTTTTCCTCATGCACCGTTTAAACCGGACTCTTTTAAAGCCCTTTTTTTTATTTGTGGTTTGCCAATTCTTAACAAATGGTTGTTTGTATCTCTCATGTGTACCTGAAGCTTAACCCTTATGTTCTGTTTGACCTATTTAAAATTTCTAAGTTGAAAGTTGAACTGATCTCCTTCTTGCCTCAGTTTCTCTAATGAACAGTCTTTTTTGAAGAAATATTTATATTACATAGATTCTATTCAGGTCTATTTAGCCTGGGAAAAACCAGCTGGCGTTAAAGTGTTAAATGTAATATTTTTATAAATATCAAAAATCAAATGTGATTTTAGTTACTGTTATGGTTCCTTCCTCTCTTACCTGGACACTTGTAGGGGTTTTAAGTGTCCATGTGCATAAAGTTTGAGTATATTTCTAATAATGTGTATTTAATATAATGCATCCCTTTGCAAAAATGAATTGTTTTGCTATATAAAATCAAACTTCCTTGCTACACTGAACAGAACATGAGGGTTAATGGGGAAAGGGGTCTTTACTTCACATTTGAAACCTTAAGGCATCTGTTATATAGATAACGGCCCCACTTTTTAATAATAATGACTAATATTTTTTGGTCAGTTTGATTTTCTGGGAAAAGGACATTAATGATTTCTGTACCCTGGGTGTTTTTTTTTTTTTTTTTTTTTTTTAAACTGTCCCCTCTTATAATATTGCATGCTGCAGCTGTTGAGAGGATGAGGAAAAAAGATTGCTCATTTTGTACATACGTTTTATGGTTGCATTTTATAAGTCGTTTTAAGCAATTTTATAAGTTTGTATTTATGATGATGATGATGACGATGACAAATCCCTCCTTGGCCTAAGTGGAGTGCTCATATGGTGACCCTTTTTGTGTGCTCTGAATTGTTAGTGTGATTTTTAGAAGAGTTTTGCCTAAAACTCCATGTGAATTGTTCTCTTGTTGGTGAACATTATTGCCTGGTGTCCTCCATGTGATTCTGCACTTGTAGTGTATTGTAGACAAGAGATACACGATTATAAGTATTGTCTGAAAAAATCACACACCTTTCTGCAACCTATCCATAAAAACAAAAAAAAAATTTAAGCAAAATCTTTCATCTAGATTTTAAAATGATGCATATGCTTTTTTTCTTTCTTGAATGTGTTCTGTGAAGTGCAGCAGTACGTCTGTTGCCTCCTTACATCTGTCACTAGTCGTGTTAACAGCAGTACATTTACACATGATCAACTAGAATCACTGTAAGGCTCAGTAAAGCTCATTTAGATCCACAAATACGATCGGGCACCATCATGGAGGTAACTTGTGAAATACCGAGCCTTAAAACTGAATCGGTGGCAGAAGCTTTATTTTCCAGAGCCATACGCCTTGTGCAATGCTTTTAATTTAAAACTGTTTTAATAGGCTGTGGCTTGATTTAGACAGAAGATATATTTTCTACTTGTTTGAGGATGACAATAAATTTAGATGAAAACCCGTGTGTGTTATTTTCCTAGTAGAAACTGGCATTATATTTCAGGGCTCTTCCGCAGATCTGGAAAGGTTTGGACGTAAAAGTACTCATTTCTGCTCCCAAGTGGTGAAACAGAAAAGCATTCACCCAATCACTGGGAGATGGCAAGTTCAAATTGTGTTAATGCCAGGACATCCATGGCTGGAAGCCAAGGGTCAAGATGCCAGTGCTTTCAGGGTTTATGAGCTCATGTATGTGGAGGAGGGTGGTTAGTGCATTCCTCTGAGTGTGTTTCACTGCCCTGTGATGCAGCATGAGCGGCAGAAAAGACGGGGCTGGCTTCACGTGTCTCAGAGGAAGGCCTTCATCCTTCATCCTCTCTGGCTAGTAACGGTCGTATGATGGGGGAAAGCTGGGTGGTGGGTGTGAATTCATTGGTTGACCAAATTTGGGAGAAAATGGGGGTAAAAAAAATCCTAATTTCCAGACCTGGGGGAAAAAAAATATTAAGAAATTGTTCTGTGAAAGGTGTGATTTTTTTTTATTTTTAATTTTTTTATGTGAAAGTAAATCATATGGCGCTGGACCTTGCGTTATTCTTTGCACTAAAATCTCTTAAGCAAGTCATATTTCATGTTTTCCTTTCCATGACATTCTTATTAATGTTTAAAACCTTAAAATTATTCAGAAAAAGGAACAGGGAAAATTAAAAGAAATCATTCTGGAAAAAGCTTATAGCTTTTTTTTTTTCATGTGGAAAGGGTTAAGTATAACATTTGTGCTCAGTAATATTGATATTCTTTCATTATGATGATTAATGCCCATATGTAAAGTATAATATTGCACAATATCTAATTGTTTTTATATCTGGGCTGTGTTCGAATAATGTTTTCAATACACCCTCGTCAACTTGTCTTGTCCTCAGTTTATCTTGACCCTTAGAAGCTGAACTAGGCTATAAAAAGCTTCCCAAAAGGAATTGCAAGCAGATGTCATTTCCTTTTCAAAACCTTGAATATTTTGATTTAAAAAAAATCAAAGCACATGCCATAAGAATATCCATCCACCCTCTGTGCTACTTTTCCTACACTGGGTTGTGGGGAGCCTAGGGTCTATCCCAGGGGACTTGGGGCACAATGTGGGGGACACCCTGGACAGAGTGCCAACCCATTGCTGGGCACAATCACACAGACACACACTCACTATGGACAATTTAGAGATGCCAGTCAGCCTACAATGCATGTTTTTGGACTGGGGGAGGAAACTGGAGTACCTGGAGGAAACCCCCACTGCACAAGGAGAACATTCACTGCACAGGAATTGAACCTCCCCCCGCCGGAGGTGCGAGGCAAACATGCTAACCACTAAGCCACCATACTCCCTTTCATAAGAATATTAATATTTTAAAGAAAAATTACAAGCATGACTGGCAGAGGTACATTTACTTGGTTACTGCACTGTCTATTTGTATTGTGGCAGCTAGTTATTAGCATTCAGCTAGTTTGTATCATGAGTTATCATGCTAGCTAACATTTGAGAGATTAGGGGGGGAAAAACTCTTGTTAATTACTCTTAGCTAATATTTTTCTCAAGTTCCTTGGTGAAAATGGTGCTAATTTATCCACAGTAACCAAAATCATCTTTTGTGAATGTTTCTTGTGTTTTTTACTTTCATACTGTAAGTTTGTACACTTTTCTACTTTAACTTGAGGGAAAGATTTGAAGCTGTACTTCAGCTTTAACCGGAGTGTTTACTTGAGTAAAGTATTTGGGTACTTTGGCCACCTTCATAACTGAATATATCTGTAGTTTAAAGGAAACTTACTGTACAAATGGCTAAAAAAAATCTTTTTGACTGCATTGTGATTATTGATAAGGAAAGCTGACAAGCAGAAGGATTCTCCCATTGCATATATCCATTAAGTTTTCAGACTCCATCCTCACCAACACGCTTCAATTTCTGTTATCTTGTAATTTCTCTCTTTCCAAACTCCACTTTTAACATATCATGAGTTTGTCGTTCAAGCATGGAAGATTGGTTTTGTACACAATGTTTTCTCTCACCAGGCCAAAATCATGAAACAGTGAACCAATTGTAATAAAAAAATAAATAATTAAATAAAAAAAGAATCTCAAGACTTTTATTTTGTTGAGCGGTTTTAATGTTTTCGACCGTTTAGCATTAGCGGAAGCGCTGTCATATGACAGTCACGTGACTGGGAAGCGGAAAACAGATGAGAGGGTGAGTAGTGCAGCTGCATTAAACTGTATTATTAAAACATAATAAAACATAAACTGCAGATTAAACACCGCAGATGTCGCTACAGTCTTTTATTTACATCTGCGTTTGCTGTTTGACAGTGAATCAGAATCAGTCTGGTTATTTTTTATAGTTAGTTATTTTAGCCTGCTTTTCCAGCCCGAGCTGATTATTTACACATAATAATAATAATAATAATAATAATAATAATAATAATAATAATAATAATAGTTTGACAGATCCAAAAATACACTGGATCAATGTTGCCATTTCGCATAATTTGTCTTTCTTCTTCTTCTACTACTACTACTTTTTCTTCATCTCCTGCTTCTCCTTCTTTTTTCATCATTGCCTTTTTCTTCTCTTCCTAACTTAGTTCTTGTTCTTGTTCCTCATGTCTTCTTTCTCCTTCTCCTCCTCTAGTTTTCACATTGATTTTCTCCTCCTCCTCCTTCTTCTTCTTCTTCTTCTTCTTTATCTATTTTTGCCTTGATCTCCTCTTTCTTCTCCTTCTTTCTTTGACTTTCTTTGACCTTCTTTTTCTTTATTCTTATCTCCATCTCTTCTTACTTTTTCTTCATTATCATCTAACCTTAATCCTCTCTTCTTTCTCCTTCTCCTCCTCCTTTTCTTCTTCTTTATCTAGTTTTCATATTGATTTTCTCTTTCTCCTCCCCCTCCTCCTTCTTCTTCATTTTCCTTTTCATCAGCATCATTCTTTTCATCACTTCTTTCTTCTCTTCCTCCTCCTTTTGTTCTTCTTCTTGTTCTTAGTAGTAGTAGTAGTAGTCGTAGTCGTAGTATTAGTAGTAGAATTTATGAAAACAGTGGCAGCTCTAGTATCACCTAAACAAATCCCATGGCTGATAATCAACTGTTCTTTGCAGTGCTTTGGCAGTTTATCAGCTCCAGTATTGTACTGTTGGATGTTTTCCCAGAGTCTGTTGCTGCCACGATGGACTTCCTTGCCGAGAATAACCTGTGCGGCCAGGCCATCCTGAGGATTGTGTCCCGGGGAAACGCCATCATTGCTGAACTGCTGCGCCTTTCCGACTTCATCCCCACTGTGTTCAGGCTCCGAGACAAGAGCGACCAGCAGAAATATGGAGACATCATCTGCGACTTCAGCTACTTTAAGGTAGCCTCCTGTTAATCAATCTTTCACAGTTGTACATTCAAAATATAGTCAGATGCATAAAGAAGTGCAAAAACTTCTATTTTGGCCCTGATGTGTTGCAATGCTTGTGTGTGAAACGTCAGGGTCCAGAGTACTACGAGAGCAAGCTTGAGGCCAAGCCAGAACTTCAGGACCTGGACGAGGAGTTCCGGGAAAACAACATTGAAATATTGTCTCGCTTTTATCTGGCTTTCGAAAGTGTCCATAAATACATTGTGGACTTAATAAGGTGAGCAAACTGTAAATGTAATTGTTGATAAATGCTAGACATGCTGCACTCACCTGCCAATTTATTAGGAACACCTGCCCATTCATGCAGTTATCCAGGCAGCCAATCAATCATGTAGCATAAAATCATGCAGATACAGGTCAAGAGCTTCAGTAAATATTTACATCAAACATAAGAATGGGGAAAAGTGTGATCTCTGTGGCTTGGACCGTGGCATGGTTGGGATCTCCTGGGATTTTCACACACAACAGTCTCTAGAGTTTACACAGAATGGTGCGAAAAACAAAAAACATCCACTGAGCGGCAGTTCTGTTTCCGGAAACACCTTGTTGATGAGAAAGGTCTGAGGAGAACGGCCAGACTGGTTCGGGCTGACAGGAAGGTTACAGTAACTCAAATAACCACTCTTTACAACCGTGGTGAGCAGAAAAGCATCTCAGAATGCACAACTTTGAAGCAGTTGGACTACAAGAGCAAAAGCTTACATCAGGTTGCACTCCTGTCAGCCAAGAACGGGAATCTGAGGCTACAGTAGGCACAGAAACTGGATACGTTAAGATTCTGAAATGTATATATTTCTATATATTTATTGGTTAATGCTTACTTCATGATAAATCTTTACAAAAGATCACAACGTTTTTTAACATTAGAACCACTAGGTGTTTTCGTGTGTCTTAATAATTTAGTAATGACCTTAGATGGGCAATTAATGAGACCATATTAAGGTGACAGTATTGAGATGATAATAATAATAATAATTTCATGATGGCTTTTAAGGTACCTGGATGACCTTAATGAAGGTGTCTACATTCAGCAGACTCTGGAAACAGTCCTGCTCAACGAAGATGGAAAACAGCTTTTGGTAATAAAAAAAATAAATAAATAAATAAATAAATAAAAAATAAAATGAAGTATATGTATATAAGATGTATATAAGATGTGTATAAAATGACTCATTAAAATGAAGTATATGTAGGGAAATGAAGAAATCTGTCGTCTTCTTGTTTCCTTTTGTTCAGTGTGAAGCTCTGTATCTGTATGGCGTCATGCTGTTGGTTATAGATCAGAAAATAGAAGGGGAAGTCAGAGAGAGGATGCTGGTGTCTTATTACAGATACAGGTAAGGATGTACATTCAGTTGTCTTCAGTTTACAATGATTAGACATGATTAGATATTAAATAATTAGATTATCATTGGTCATTCTGAATAATACTAGAGCTGTCTATCTGAATAATACTAATACTATCATCTCTTCGCCACTCTTTCTCCTTTTTTATCCCAAACCTGACGCATTAGTGGCATTATCTCTTGTACTGAGACACTAAACATGGTGTCTGTTTTTTTCCCCCACACAGTGCTGCTCGATCCTCAGCAGACTCAAATCTGGATGATATCTGTAAACTCTTAAGAAGCACCGGTTACTCCAGTAACCCCGGGGCTAAACGGCCCAATAACTACCCCGAAAGCTACTTCCAGAGAGTCCCCATCAGCTCCACCTTCATCAGCATGGTCATAGGCCGCCTGCGCTCCGACGACATCTACAACCAGGCACGACACACTTTCACGTGGCATATCATTTAAAAAACATTTTTAAAAAAATGGTAATATGATTTTCAAAAAGACATAAATTGTTTCTGCATACTTAATCTGTTTTATTTATATATATATAATTTGTGTGTTTTGGGTTTTTATTTTTTATTTTATTTTATTTTTTTCTGAGGGGGGTTCCTGAGGTTTTGTGTTTTAGAGGAAGCTTTTTTGTTTTTTTTGTTTTTTTTGTTTGTCTGTTTTTTTTTTGAGAGGGTTTGTGGGGTTTAATTTAATTGTAATTTTTTTATAGCTTTTTTTTTTTTTATCTCTAGGTTTTTTTTTTCTTTTTTAGAGTGGGTTTGTGGATGTTATTTTTTTTTGTTGCATTTAAAGTCCCTATCTGTAAAATTTCTACATGATCCATGTGCTGATGGTTTTCAGGTTTCTGCTTATCCACTGCCGGAGCACCGGAGCACTGCACTGGCCACCCAAGCAGCCATGCTGTACGTCTGCCTGTACTTCTGTCCCTCCATCTTACACACACAGCAGGCCAAGATGAGAGAGATTGTGGACAAGTACTTCCCTGATAACTGGGTAAGCAGTGTTAGAGTAGGACACAGTACTGACACACTGTTGATTTCTGCACGTGCACCCGCTGTAGGAGTGTGACCATTAAATACTATCACACAAGCAAGAGTGCTGTTACACTGAATATTCACTACAACAGTCATATTGTTCATAATGTCATGCTCTTTTTATACAACAGTTCTATAAACAAGAAATTAATATTGAGTAACTGACTTTTCACGCAAAATATGGCCAAATGTTTTATTTATTTTTGCTCTGACAACGAAAATAGTTCCCAAAGAACCCATAGCTGGATAGAGCGATGTGTGTTGCCATGCCAACCCACAGACTGACTGACAGCCCATAGTAAGTGTAGTAACAGTTTCAGTGTAATGAGCTATTGCTAGAATTTGAATTTTATGTAGCGAACACATACAAGTGGCGTGATATACACAGTATCACAGTGCTGTTATACTACATATCAGCACTCTTGGAATGGCGCATGTCTGATCAAATTAGTGGACTGAATTAGTGGACTGTATTATATTCTGTATATATATTTTCTAATTGAGCTGTCATTTAAAATATGCTGCAATTTTTTTTGGAAAACACAGTAGCCTGCTTTTTAAGGAGACCCAATTCAGACAGCAGGTTTTTCATGCTGTTCAGTGTTTCATGCTGTTCAGTGTCAACCACCAAATGTGAAATTCAAACAAAAAACAATACTTTTAGTGCATATTTCATGCATTTAAGAGAAAGAGGGTAACAAATGGTTGTCAAAACACAATAGTAGCATATAATAACATATACTAAAAATGAGATAAATAGTGACACAAAGGAGAAATTAACAACAATATTAAAAATAAAAAAGAAAGTGTGTAAAAATAAAATTAATAGAATAAAAGTACAATACTTAAAATATTATAAAAGTGACTTTCAAGTAAAATAATAAGGCAAATAATAAAAGCTAGATACATGCTGAACATATATATATGTTTTAGTTTTTATATGGAGCTCGATAAATGTTTAATGGTGAATGTTTTACAGATCTTTGAATAAAAATAAAAGTCTGCTCTCAGGCTGGCACTATATTATTGTAATATGTGATTTGGAACATAGTTTATCAGGCAGTCAGTGATGTACGAAGGTGCTGCACAAATCTTTACAAGATTTAAAAACTATCTAAAGACCGACAAATCAGACAATTGGGTGTTTCTACGTTTTAAAATATATTCAGACATTTTCCCAGTAATTTAACGCTTGCACTCCTGTTAGTTTCATGCCATTTCAAGTCAACCACCAGAATGTGATGTTACAGGCAGACATCACAGTGTACAGTTATCATATTGTGAATGATATGCTTGTGTGTTCTCTTGTTAAATCAGGTCATCAGTATATACATGGGCATCACTGTGAACTTAGTGGAGGCGTGGGAGCCTTATAAAGCAGCCAAGACTGCACTGAACTACACCCTGGATGCAGCAAACATCAGAGAGCAGGTGTGTATACACACAAGAGCAGCTACACACTCCAGTCACACACACACAGAGTCATACCATCATAATACGGGATTAAACTGTTATTAGTGATAGCCCTAGGACGCACTTCAGTAGTTCCTCATACGTCAGAACACCTTGCTCTACACTTCATGTCAGGAGTCGGGGATGGAGTGGGATTCTGTCACTTAACATTGCTCACAAAGTCTTTCATTCAGTAGAGATCATGTGACATGAAAATAATTTTATTATTTTATTATATATAGTTTTACTTTCTGTCAGAAGTAATGCCACATATTTATTTTCCCCACTATAATTATTAAGTTTCAAAAACAAACGCTATAATAAGACAGCAATTATCTTTATGTTCCTTTGTTTTAATTTAAGTTTTTACTAAAAGTGGAGTATCATTTTTTTTTTCTAATCTAAAACTTTGTGCTCTAATAAACATTTTAAAAATAATATTTTATTTAATTCTATTTATATTATTATGGAATAGAAATTCTATTTATATTTGTGTTAATATGTTTATTTAATTGTATTTATATTCATATATAATTATACCATTTATTTATATTCATAAATATAAGATTGTGAATTATATTTTATATAATCCATAATATTATGCATATATATTATATATTTACATTAAGATGATTCATTCAAGTTTAAGAGATTCATAAGGTTAAATAAAATAATTGGTATTTGTAATTTCTTTTTTTAAAAAAGAGAGCTGAATATAGAGGATGTTCGTTGTTTTCACGTGTATATCTGGAGGATCCCTAAGCATGTGCAAGCTCATCAATTTTTATTAATGCTGTTTCTATTGCTAATAATGAGCTGAGGATAAAGTATGTTTAGTGTGTTAAATTAATTTAATAATTGTATTGCTACGAGGCTGAGTCAAATGAAAACATTAATTCGATTACATTCTAATTGATGTTGCACTTTTAAGGTTTGTATTTGACTCACCTTCATATAAAAAAAAAAAAAGTAGACGTTGATGGATGAATTAATAAGCAGTGAATAGAACAGTGAAGTTCAAGTTCGTCAGTTTTTCTGCTTTTGAAATGTTTTCTAACAGTGTGTGCGTATTTGCAGGCTTCTCGCTACGCCTCCAGCGTGGAGAGCCTCCGGCCGCAGGTGCAGCAGCTGCTGAAGGAGGGCTTCCTGAGGGAGGAGATCGTCCTGGACAACATCCCCAAACTGCTGAACTGCCTGCGGGACTGCAACGTCACCATCCGCTGGCTGATGCTGCACAATGCAGAGTCCGGTCTGAGCCATGAAGCTTTTGAATAAAGGAATGATTCATATGAATAATAAATGATTCATTTCATTCAAATTGTTTTATCACAATCATTTGATAAAAATATATATTTGGGATGCAAAGTACTGAACATCTGAGAAATGCTTGATATCCTACTAGTTGTTTGAGTCATTTGTGAATATTGATGAAGAATCAGAGTGTTTGACTCCTTTTTGACTCAGTATTGGTTTTTAATGTTTAATGTTTTTTCTCCTTATTTTTTCTCCATTTTTACCCCTCCTTTCACTTACAGCGTATGATCTGAACAACAAGAGACTGCGTCAGATCAAGGATCAAGCGATCAGTGACTCCAAATACAGCCCCAAGATCTTGTTTCAGCTGCTCCTGGACACGGCTCAATTCGAGTTCGTACTCAAAGAAGTGCGTTCCTAAGGGTTTTTTTCTTCCACTTTATCTTCATCTCCCACTTTTCCACCATCAACCTTTAGTAATTTTTTAATTGAATAAGGTCATGAGGTCACTCATCATGAGTTATGCTTCAAAATAATACCCCAAATTACCAGGATAAAAATTTATTAATGTTTAATATTTAAATTTAAAGCTGTAGTTGAGCCTGGCAACGTCTGTTCACCATGCTTTTTTTGTATCATCCAGATGTTCAAGCAGATGTTGGCCGAAAAACAGCTGAAATGGGAGAGCTATAAGAAAGAGGGATCGGAGAGGATGACCGAACTGGCTGAGGTGTTTTCTGGGGTCAAGCCTCTCACCAGGGTGGAGAAAAACGGTTCGATTCGCTTCCTTTAAACCAGAACACACAATCAGTTTGGCTTCTAAAGATGTCAGCTTTTGTCTTTTTAAAAAATTTTGACTGATGGTTTTGAAAAAGGGTTGACTGATGAACTAAAAGCCACTGAATGGCGCTGGAGAGTGTGAGTATGGAATCAGTATACATATAAGCTTATGGGATATGAAAATAATGTATACCAACAATGGTGTTTATAGAATTTATACAATTAACCATCAACTTAGTCTTGAACAAGCTTTTTATTTAGGCATGACATGACTTTTTCTACAGAACCTCTTCTTTTAGTAACATAATACAATCAAAGTCAACATCACTGAATGTTGTGGGAGTCTCTGAACGATTACATACGAAATAGAACCCATCTGCTGTTATAGGAAAATAATCAATGATGGCGTGGCATGATGAAGTGCCGCGTGAAACACAGTGCAAAATTGATTTATTTTCCCATAAATGCATGCCAAAAAGTTTTTTTATTCCTCTTATACTGCAGCAAATTGCCAAGGATTATGATGTTTAATTTGCTAATGAATCGTATCCATTTGATCCATTTATAGTTACATTTATTGGTTTGGAACGCCCACAAAACAGGTTAGTTCCAGTTGTCACTTGCGTTATAGCAGCTATAAACAGTCTTACCAGCCTCTCTGTTTTGTCTCTCTTGATGTGAAAAAGCCAAAAAGCACAGCTTGTCATGTTACCAAGAAAGTCCTGAAGAGTTTCCAGGAAAACTGTTACGAAGCGCTAACACTGGAGACTCTTTCCATAACTGTTTCCTTGCAGAAAGTTTCACCATATCAAAAATGAAAATACTAATTTTACCAAAATTACTAGTACTACAGTTATTTAATGTATATTATAATGCTTAGATTAGATGGAGCAAAGTCCTTGTGAATTAGCTGTTACTATAGAAACAATAACTTTTAGAACGAGCGTAATAATATAAACCTGTGATTTACTACTTTCAGAGCTGCTGTTATAGAAAATGAATCAACACCTTCTGATCAGTCAGATTGGAGAATTCAACAGCGCTGTGGTAGAACATTTTATAGTGCATGTTATAAGTTCAATCCTCATTATGTCTCCTCTTGTCCTCATTATGTCTCCACAGAAAACCTGCAGGCGTGGTTCAGAGAGATCTCTAAACAGATTGAGTCTCTGAACTATGAAGACTCCACAGCAGCAGGGAGGAAGACGGTGCAGCTCATTCAGGCTCTAGTAGAAGTGAGCGCTGCTTTCTTATTCATTCAGTTAAACACATATACTGAATTGGACATGTTACTGAAGGAATAAAGCAATATAGGACATGCAGTTATGTAAGGAATGTGCCAACACCAAAGTTTTATTTATTTATTAAAGAACGTCACATTGTTCATTTCATCTGTTCACAGCTGATGTTGATTGTTAGACTTAGATACTTATGTGAGATTTCTGTTACTATAGAAACTGTAATGTTAAACTCTACTGATCAGTGTTAAAACAGCAATAATCTCTGTGCACAGTTCATTATTTGGGGGCCAATCTTTCATCAGTATGTTACAAAATAAATGGGAAATGATTGCGTCTGTGACCAGTCGGTAAGCGCTTCTTCTGCTGTCTTGTGTTCAGGTGCAGGAGTTCCACCAGCTGGAGTCGAACCTGCAGGTGTGTCAGTTCCTGGCTGACACACGCAAGTTCCTACACCAGATGATTCGCACAATCAACATTAAAGAGGAGGTGCTGATCACCATGCAGATCGTGGGGGATTTGTCGTACGCTTGGCAACTTATAGATAGGTAATGTCTGCTCTCTCAGCGGCTACGTTTACATGCACATCAAATTCTGTTTAAGGTCTATATTCGGGTTGCAGCCATATTCCGAATATGATGTCTATACGCGTACAGGCATTGTATTCCTGTATACATGGTTGTTGTAATTATGCCTGAGTTGCCATTCCTAAATACCTAGTCTACAGCTAAGCATCTGTTAGCACCCACAATTCCTTGTGGACTGACCATGTGCATATATCTCCTTTTAGTGGATTTTCTGAATAAAGTGTTAACATGCAACAAATTTCTGATTAAAACAGGCATATTCCTGTGGTGGGAATCGGAATTTGGGGAATCAGAATATTGTCTTAATCTGAATCGGGCAATCGGATGGCGGTGTTTACATGACTCAATACTAATTAGAATACTGCCAAATTCTGATTAATACTTGAATAATGATGTGCACGTAAACGTAACAAGTGAAAGGTACAAAGATACAAAGCAGGTCTGTGTTTTCACACATGCATTTTAGGGCTACTGTTAAACATTTTAAACAGATGATTTTGAGATTAACGTCAACAAAGATGGACACAGAAGGTAGAAAAGTTTACAAAAGCTTTGCTCTGTGGTCCATGGTTGTTTGTTCACCTCCGAACTGCCCAGAACTGGGGAGCACAAAACTTTTAAGTGTCATATACGTAGTGTTTTGAGTCAGTCTGGACATTAAAATATTAGGATTGAAGAGTAAACTGAATAACAGCTATCTATTTTGTGTTGTAAAGCTCAGGTAAAGGTGAGGTCAGCAATTTTAGGTCAAAACACTGACATTTCCTTGTAGCTCCAGTAACATATCTGCTGAAAGGGAAAACTGAGGTTTATGAGAACAAATTGTTGATTCATAAAGGCAGTGTGTGTGTGCGCCCTTGGAGGTAAAACTAAAGGGGCAGATTTTTCAGTTAAAATAGCTAGTTTCAGCTAACTTCTGTTGAAATTGTTGATTATACCTTTAACCATTGCTGCCATAGCGACATAGGAGCTCAGATGACTGTTAACTATGAGACATGCAGTTAAAGTTAATTTATTGACATATTTCTCATTCACATTGTTATCCTTAGCAAATTGTCATGGTATAGGAGGAATAAAACACCTTGGGAAAATAAACTCTGCGTCTCTCCTTGCTTATCATCTGTGACTTAGGCATGGCTGGAGTAGAGTCGGAGTTATTGCACTTACGCAAGGCACAAACAGTACTCGGTTAAAATGGCTGCTCAGTCCTTATTTAATGGTGGAATGGGGCTCAAACATGAACGTGTGGTTGGATAATCTTCACTCTTCACTTTTTTTTTTTTTTTTGCGTTTTTCAGTTTCACATCCATCATGCAGGAGAGTATTCGAGCCAACCCGTCCATGGTCACCAAACTCCGAGCAACGTTTCTGAAGGTATGGCTTCCAAGTATGTTGAAAGCTAGTGACGAATGCTTGAAGTTACAAAAGTAGACATCTAAACTGAACTTTACAAAATCTGCTTTAAACAGTTGGCCTCAGCTCTGGATCTTCCCCTCATGCGCATCAATCAGGCCAACAGCCCTGATCTGCTCAGCGTGTCGCAGTTCTACTCCGGAGAGCTGGTGGCCTACGTCAGAAAGGTACTGCCAGTCTTTAAAGTTATTTGGACGGAGTTTGACTGTAGGAATAATTTAGTTTCTAGCCATGCTAATGATAGATTTAATTGAGAGATCCAATACTTATTTAATGGTAATTGCCAGGTTTTATTTATTGCTAGCAGTGTTAGCATGTTTGGTCAAACTATTTTGACCCTAGAATATATAGTAAATATATATAGTAAATGTAGTTAATGGAAACGTATCTGTCACTGAGCATGAAATTTGTCCTACCTTCAGGTTCTGCAGATCATTCCAGAAAGCATGTTCACCTCGCTGGCTAAGATCATCAAGCTGCAGATCCATGACATCATGGAGGTTCCTACACGGCTGGACAAGGACAAGCTGAAGGACTACGCCCAGCTCGGGGCACGCTACGAGGTGAGTGTGCTAGCATTGTGGTGTGTATGTTTATCGTTTTAATTTTACTGAAATGTGTGACTTAGTAATTCTCCCCTATCCCCGACCCTTATTTACATTTATGGCATTTGGCAGACGCCCTTATCCAGAGCAACTTACATTTATCTCATTTATACAACCGAGCAGCTGAGGGTTAAGGGCCTTGCTCAAGGGCCCAGCAGTGGCAGCTTCACAGTTTGTCCTTTTTTATTGGTCTTTTTTTGTCAGGTTGCCAAACTCACCCATGCCATTTCCATCTTCACTGAGGGAATTCTGATGATGAAAACAACACTTGTCGGAATCATTAAGGTTTGCAAAACTTTATGAAGTTGTATGCTGGTATTCCACGATGTTGTTACTAGCAAAATGCTATATTATATGCTGGTGCGGCTTTAGGTGGATCCCAAGCAGCTGCTGGAGGACGGAATAAGGAAGGAGCTTGTTAAACGAGTTGCTTTTTCTCTACACAAAGGCCTCATCTTTAACCCTAAAGCTAAAGTAAGAGCATGATTCAAGCTTGTGCTTTTGTTTGTTCTTTTTTTGGTGGTCTTTCATCTTTTGTGGAATAATCACCAGTCTAAGCATAATTTAAGTTTGTATTCAGAATATAAATATGGATGATTTTATTTTGATTTCTATAGCTTACGTGATAAATTGTCCACCTTTTAACATAATTTCACAATAGTTTTCATGTATTTTACAATTTTTTTCAATTAAAAAATGTAAAAGCTTTTGTTAAAGTAACACATTACGTTAACCACCACATCACACATTAATAACACATCATGTTAATTAATATCTATTAATACACAACACACTAGACTTACTTGCTGTTCTGTATATATTATTTGAGTATCAGTTAGCATATAGATAGAGTGAACTTACTTTCTCAAAGAAGGATCATTGGGTTGCTTGGCTCACTGACTATCATTGACATAAAAACATAAAATAAGCATTAAATCCTTACAGCATCAAATAAGTAATGGATTCTTTTTTTTCCAGCCCAGCGAGCTGATGCCCAAGCTGAAGGAAATGGCCGCCACCATGGACGGCTTCTATCGATCCTTCGAGTACATCCAGGACTACGTCAGCATCTATGGCCTGAAGATCTGGCAGGAAGAGGTTTCCCGCATCATCAACTACAATGTGGAGCAGGAGTGCAACAGCTTCCTCAGGACCAAGGTTTCCACACCACTCTATCTGTATTCCATTGCTTTTACATCTGTTTTAGCATCTACAATTTAATACACATTGTCAGGGCTGTTCTTGCTGTGAGAAGTTCAGTCAACAGAAAGCCTCACGTTATTGTTTTCTAATCTTTTCTTTCTGTTTTTGTGAGTGCATTGTTCTGGAAGGAAAAAGTAGGTTCTTAATTAGCAAAACTTTAGAATAAGAGGTGTTAGCTGTTGTTTAAAGAAAAAAGTAAGTTCCTAACTTGCTAGTCTCTATACTAAGATATGTTAGCTTTAGTTGCAAGAAAAAGTAAGTTCCTAACTAGCTAGTCTCTATAGTAAGATACGTTAGCTTTATTTGAAAGAAAAAGTATGTTTCTAACTAGCTAGTCTCTAGAATTAGATGTTAGATTTAAATGAAATAAAAAAAGAAGCTTCCTAACTAGTTAGTCTCTACATGAAGAGACATTATCTTCAGTTTTAAAAAAAAATATGTCCCTAAATAATTAGTCTCTAAAATAAAAGCTACTAGCTTTTGCTTAAAAGAAAAAGAAGGTTTCTAACTAGCTAGTCTCTAGAATAAGAGATGCTAGCTTTAGTTTGAAAGAAAAACATAGGCTCCTAGCTAGATACAAAATAAGATGTGTTAGCTTTAGTTTAAAGGAAAAAAGAAGTTTCTTAACTAGACATTTTCTACAATAAGAGGTGTTAGCTTCGATTGGAAGGAAAAGTAGGTTCCTAATTAGCTATTCGCTAGAATAAGAGGTGTTAGGTCTAGTTAAAAGGAAAAAATTAAGTTCCTAACTACATATTATCTACAATAAGATTTTTGTTTTAAGAAAAAAGTAGGTTCCAAATTAGCAACTATTTTGATTAAAAGTGTTAACAGGCATTGCTGAAGTTGCTAGCTTGCTAGTTAACAGTAGCCTAATGCTCAGTCATGTTATAAAAACACCGCTTTGTTTAGATGAACATTGATTTATTTATTTTTTTCATGAAAAGTGCTCCTCATACTTTTTGTACATTCTTATTTTTTGCTAAATAGCTTGTTGCATGGTGGTTGTGAAGCTAAGTAGGATGAAACCTTCATAAGTTTTCATCTGTTCATAAACGACTGTGTACATTCCTGTTTCTTAGCTCTTTTTTTGTTTGTTTGTTTTAAATTCTGCATTACAATAGCCTCATTTTAAGTCTTATGGAAATTTGGAGCTGGTCATATTGTGTTTGCTTCTCTTCTCTTTTTTTAAAAAAAGAAAAAGAGAGCATCTGTGCTAATCTTAAATGTCAACAGTATGCGAGAAATTTACATTTCAACCCAAATTTGTTATGACATTTTAATACCAAGAGATAAAATTTATGTTTATTAATGGACTCATGACTGAAAGAACATTTTCTGGTGAATAAACATTCACATTCCAAAGCTCCGGCTCTTCTTTTTCTGATTAGTCTTTTAAGATTTCCATCTGTATTAAAAGTATTGGCCAGACTTCTATTTTCAGCACCGAATTTGGAATAGTGTTCATATGTCACCATATATGTTTTGTTCTTCAGATCCAAGACTGGCAGAGCATCTACCAATCGACACACATCCCCATTCCCAAATACCCGCCAGTGGACGAGTCGGCCACTTTCATTGGCCGTCTTTGCAGGGAGATCTTGAGGATCACTGATCCGAAGTAAGTTCAAATAAATACGTTCGACCCGTTTACCATCACTATATTCATACAGTAGCTATTTTCATCATCCGTCGTCTTTCTTTAGAGCAACGTGTTATATAGATCAGATGAACACCTGGTATGACATGAAGACGCACCAGGAAGTGACCAATAACAGGCTGTTCTCAGAGATCCAGGACACTCTGGGCACATTCGGCCTGAACGGTCTTGACCGTCTCCTGTGCTTTATGATTGTCAAGGAGCTACAGGTGTGTGTTTATTGAAGTTATAAACGTTTAACAGTAACCTTTTAACATTTGAAATGAGCTGTAAGAGGTTAGAATAATTAATAATTCGCCCTGTTCCTCAACCCTCACTTTTCTAAAAAAATAAAAATAAAAAAATACTATGAAAATGAGCAAAAGTAAAAGAGAGAATGTCTGTAAACTTTCTGCTTCTTAAATGATAACAAGTCATCTTGGATGCAAATTTAATTAAATTCTTGAATTAAATTAAGTCATGCTTTGACTTTTACCTCCAGACTTTCCTGAATGTACTTCAGAAGATCATCCTCAAGGACAAAGCCGTGGTTGACATCTTTAAAGCTCTGCTGAATGCTGTGAACCCGGTGAAAGGCATTGTGGGTAGGTCAACACTGCATTTTAAGTATACAGTAAGATTCTACTGTAAGAGCCAGTTACAAAGAGAATTTTCCAAGAAATAAAAATATGTATTACATTATTAACTTGCAAGTAAAAACTCATCGAAAGTTCATGACATTTTATAATTTTATGTAATGAATTAGAAAGAATGAGAAGGAAAGGAAGCAACACCGACTTCATTAGTGAATTCATTAATAGATAGTAGTTTAATAGTTTTTTAAATTTCTGTTTGGCACAGGACATTCTCAGCAGCGTACATCAATCACATTAAAAATGAATGAATGTGTGAATCAGACTATGAACTTTTTATAAAAAAGTTTCTCAAATATTCTTCAATAATAAGTAATAATAATGAAACTCATGGTGTATTAGATTTTTAAAAAATAAAAGAAAAAAAGATAAATGCAGTTGATTTGATTCTGTAATCAGATGTTTAGAGATGCATGTTACACTATAGAGTTTACACTATAGAGTTTACACTATAGAGTTTACACTATAGCTTTGGCTCATAGTAAAACGATTTATGGCATGTTTGGTGTCCTGCCCGCTGATCATTCCCTACCCCGCTATTTCGTTGACTTTATTGCTTTTCACACATTGCTGGCCAGGCGACAAATCTTGCTTAACTGGAAAAATCCTCACCCAGTATCACATTCTCGTTGGATAAATGACGTCTTGTGTTTCATTAGACTCGAGAAAATCAGATATTCCAAATCTGGAAGCCCTTTCTAGCGTACGTACACACTCTGCAACTCGATTTGGCTGATTAACCCTTTCCATCCCAGGCACAGAATATTTTTACCTCTACATCACCATCTGGACAATATGTTGTGTAGAATTTACTTTGTACTTAGTGGACCTACAATTTTGTTTATTTATGCTTGTACATTTTAGTGCTTTACTTTCATGTATTAACTGAGTATTCATATTTATATTTTCTATCCTTCATCATTACCTCCACCCTGTGTGTATCATAAAAAATTATAAATAAATCATAAAAAACTTTTTGTCTGCTTTACCATGCAGCCACCGCAAGCAAAGTGTACACTAACGCTGTAGCCAAAACCCAGAAGATCTGGCCAGCATATCTGGAGTCCATTATGAAGGTACTGTATTTTTTTTTTCTACTTTTCATTTCAGCGTTGCATTTTTGCCCAGTACAGTAAAGAATATTCTCCGAATACATATCTCTACTTATGCTAAATGGCCTGACCATCAAACCCATATGTGGTTCCTCCTCAAACTGTTGCCTCAAAGTTTAAAGCACACAACTGTATAGGATGTTTTTTATGCTGTAGCTGAATGTGGTTGAATGAGCAAATCCCCACAGCCACACTCCAAAATCTAGTGGGACGCCTTCCCAGAAGAGTGGAGGTTATTATAATAGCAAAAAGAAACTAGATCTATAATGGGATGTTCAACAAGCATGACACATATGGGTGTGATGGTCAGCTGCATTTTTAAAATTAAATATGTGTCAATCAATCACAATTCACAGCCACGCCCACCTTAACAAGCTGTGATATGATCACAGCAGCACCGTGTCTCTGGTACACATGAAGGCTATGGAGAAAGCTAGCAAAATAGTTAGTCGTTACCATAAAAGTTTTTGGTAAAACACAGTCCGTCAAGTTAAAGTAATGACAGAGGAGAGCCTAGTGCAAAAAAAACCCCAGATCTGAAAATCTGATACTTATTGTGACACCTACTATCCAAAATTTGAGAACCACTGCACCTACCAACCTAAAAAAATATAGCCATCATAGTAGTATTAATCTCTCCTCAATGTCTCAGACATATCCATAATTTCCACGTTTTTTCATTGTAGTTTGCATGGTTCTTTTTTTAAGCATTATTTTGGACTATTAAAGCCATTCCTAAGAGTGGGAGAGAGATGAAAACAGAAGGGTAAAAAAAGGGAAAAAAAGGAAAAGAAAATTTTAAATTAAGAAAAAGGAGAGAAAAAATATGCACATTTGCCACTCCCCTTTTTTTTGTTGCTATGTGAGAGCCATTTTTGTACTTTTTTAGTCTTCGGTTTAAAGTGTTACTGTTTTTGTAGATTAAACGTGTAAAAAAAAATTAGGTAAGCCCTACGGTAATAGAAATTGATATAGTAGCTACGTGACTTGGCTGATTTTAACTTTGTTTTCATCTTTGCACGAGCCTGAGTGGTCTGATTAGTTGTGTTTGTGTTCCAGGTTGGTCAGATGCAGATCCTGAGGCTACAGATAGCAAATGAGTTGAACTACTCCTGCAAGTTTGACTCCAAACATCTCGCAGCAGCTCTGGAGAATCTGAACAAGTGCGTTTAGCAGCCTCTCTGTCAATCATTATTCATTATTTTGCCACAGGCCGAGTTCTTGTTATAAAGTGCTTGTTTACTTTTTTCTACAGAAGTGCCTCCTTTTCTCACGGTTTTGTCTTTTTTGCAGATCTCTGCTCGCTGATATTGAAGCTCACTACCAGGACCCGAGCCTGCCGTACCCCAAAGAGGACAACACCCTGCTCTACGAGTTCACTGCCTATCTGGAAGCAGCTGGAATACACAACCCACTGAGCAAAGTCAGTAGCTGAAAACCTGACCACTTGGATCATGATTTGACAAATGTAAAAAGTGGAACTTGACCAGGCATTCACTTTTTGGGGAAAAAAAACAGCTTTGAAACACTTCTGAATGCTTTTTTGAGATATATTGCCAAAAAAGCTGTCATGGAAGTGATATTGAAGGAAAATACCAGAAAGGTGCTTGTATATTTTTTACCTTAGCTGAAGCAAATATCAGAAACAATTTGTTTGGTAGTTCCTTATCAAGGAAAGGATTATTTTCTTTTTGTCCACTCTGTCTCTCCTGGCAGTGAAAGTGGCTATATGGACATGTCACACAATCAGATTTGCTTAAAAAGAGCTTATAGAAATACTTTTTCACGTTTGATATTCGAATAGGAACATGACATTAGTTTATATTTGCTCATCTAACTGTTCTGATTAAGATCTTTGAAAGATCATTAAAAAATGTGAAGATGTGAAGATCAGTAAAAATAAATTTATTAATGAGGCTAGTGGACATGTAGCACCTTTGAGTCAGATCTGTTCTGTGATCATTTAATTATTTATTAAATCAAAACGTTTTTTTTTTTGTTGTTGCAGATCTACATCACCACCAAGCGCCTGCCGTACTTCCCTACTGTCAACTTCCTCTTCCTCATCGCCCAGCTGCCCAAACTCCAGTACACTAAAAACCAAGGTTCCATATTTACAGAGCCTCTGATGATATTACACTGCAGATAAAATGAGGTAAAACAGGTCAAAGTTCATCCTCGAGCCTGACTGATCAATGACGCCTGTCTTTGCAGGAATGACCTGCCGGAGAGCGGCTGATCCAGTGGACTGGGTTCCTCTCGTCCTGGGTTTACTGACGCTGCTCAAACAGTTTCACTCCAGATACACCGAGCAGTTCCTGGCTCTCATTGGCCAGTTCATCCGCTCCATCATGGAGCAGTGCACCAGGTATTGGGCTCCAATCCCATTTCTGAAACGGTGCTTCAGGAAAGAAAATAACAGGAACATACTTCTTTGTACTTGGATGTGGATATATACATATTAGAGCTTTCAGAATGAATTCTGCTGTTCAGACACTGTGAATTTACATAATATTTACATAGACAAAGGAAAAGAATTCATATTAGAATGTGTGTGTGTGTGTGTGTGTGTGTGAATTTTCTTTTTAAAAACCCATAAAAAACAAGCACATCATGTCCTAAAAATTATTCTATTTACATGTAAGATCACTTTTAGAATGTGCTTATTTTTTTATTTATTTTCACACACACACACACACACACACACACACACATATAGTGCACTACAATACTAAACACAATTAAACTTTATGTAGTGAGCATATATAGTACATAGAAAGCTGTTTGGGATTTAGCACGACTGCATTAAGGGAGGCTTACTTTAAAAAAAAAAAAAAGTTCAAGATTGATTTCATGTGATGCATAAAGCCTGATCAGTGCAGCTCTATCTAGAAAAGTTAAATATTAAATAACAAAATCTATTTTTTTGTTAAAAATAAACTGATTAACAGTGTTTGTTACTTGCTACACAGTCAAAAGATCCCCGACATGCCAGCTGATGTGGTAGGAGCGTTGATGTTTTTGGAGGACTATGTGCGCTATACAAAGCTATCCAGAAAGGTAAGTTATTAACCAAAAAACAAAAAAAAACTGACTCAATTAATTAAACAGTTAATTCTTAGCAATGGGGCAAAGATACTAAAACTGATCTGGTGCAAATATGACATAATCAATCATCAATAATCATCACTTGTCAGTAATCATCTATTCAAGTAAGGAAGAAAACATTGGGAGTGTGCTGTTATTGGAAAATAATCAATGATGCAGTGACGTGGCGTGGCCCGATATGAAGCAGATTTACTGTTAGCATGCACCCTGGAGTTGATTATTTTCCTTTAGTAGCACCTTCGAAAGTGTTTTATACTTCTTATACCACAGCAGTTTAACAAAGATTATGAAGCGTCATATTTTTTATCCATTTATAGCTACATTCAATGTTGTGGAACATCTCTGAAACAAGGTTTTAACAGCTATAAATCGTTGTTCTCTCACTTTCTTTTGAAGTTAATAAGACAAAAAAAATGTAGCTTGTTAGAGAAATTGTAAAGTGCAATGTCTTCCATCTCAAAGACTTTCCCGTGGTGGAAAACCTTACCAGTGACACTGGAGACTCCTTCCATAAATATTAAATACAAGTCTCCCCACAGAAAACTTCACCGTATTAACAAAGATATGTTTTTCTTTGTTAAATAATGGTTTTTTTTTTAAAAATCTGCTTATTATGATGCATCTGCCATACAAGTTCCTGTCACGCCACTACAGACATGATAATGTTCTAGATTTAAAATGGAAACCTGAATCAGAGCCGTAATTACATGCAGAATGATCCTGGACACTTCAAAATTTTGCCACTAGTTAGACAAGTGATGCTGTTTGATTATACAAATTATATAATATCATAAAACTATTGAATAATTGTAACAACTAGATTCATTCTGTTCTTTGCAGGTGGTGGAAGCTCACATCCCAAGTTTCATTTTTGATGAATTTAGAACCGTGTTGCAATGATTTCTTTTGTCCACATTAACACATTTTGCCAAATAACCATTTGCGTTACCATTTTGCCTTTTTTCCTACACGACTAACAATTAGTTAGTTATTAAAAGTGTAATTACTGTAACATTTTCATCTGTAGTGTTTCCTAATTTTCTGTTCCAATGCAGCTATACTGAATGTAGAGATATTTGTAATAAGATGTTGTAAATAAATGTTTCACTGAAGACATTTTGCTTGTGCACATATATAAAATTAATTTACATCATAGTCTAGAGCAGGGGTTTTGCAGCCAGAGATCCCTTTGAATCCAACTATTCAAATAGACTTGTTGTTTAATTGTTAACAATAATATTCTGGATATTTATTAGACGCATAGAGCTTTGTAATTTCGCATATTTCCACCAAGTTGACATTAGTTATAGGCTTTAAACCCAGTAAAACAGGCTAGTAACTTATAAGTACACTACTAAATATAACTTTTAATTATAACTTTTATAACGGTGCAGTGATTTCCACCACTGTAACAAAATAAAAAAAGACAGATTTGAACATGATTGGAGGAAGAAAGGCAAAAATAAAAAGCAAATAAAAGCATTTCCACATCACTTTGATGGAATATACTTAAGGTTTCTTAAAGTGTTATTAAACTCAAATTTTGGCAAATCCGATGGGTTTTCCTAGACCCTCACACATTTGCGAATCATTCACCACTGCTACAGTACAGTCTAAATCACAGCACAGTCAGTCAACTGATCACACACAGATATCGTGTCAATGAAAGGTTTATTTTGTATTAAATATATTACAATACTGAATGATAACTGTAAGAAAAAATATGGGTGCTGATTGTATTAAGATTACATACAGCATACTATGAAAGAAAAACAGCCTCGTAGAGAGCTAGCGTCCAAAAAAAAAAAAAGAAAGTTCATGAAACGGACAGACATAAGGCATTTATGACGTCTCCTGAAGCAGATGCAGATCTCCCACTTAAGTGTTTTTTTTTTTCATTCCCTAAAGAAAACAACCCTGAAACATGGCCGATTACGAGCCTCACTGTGACATGGTGTATATAAAGTTAGTGGACCTACATGGTCACTGGAGGGTGACGTGTCATTGACGGCAGTTGTGCTGTAATCATCGGCTTAAATTACATTCAAGAGTGTGTTTGCTCTGAGAATCCTTTCAGTACGTATACATTATCTGTTTTATATTTGCAGTGGATGACATGGTGCTAATCAGTCACGGCAGCCGTGTTAAACGAGGACAGTGAGGTGCTGAAAGTATTGCTTGAGATGTTTTTTTTTTTTTCAGGCGCCTTTGGATTCAGCCTTCATCAACACCACATTCAGCCATGCACTTTATTTTTAATCCTGAAAAAAAACAGAGGTGTGTGTGTGTGTGTGTGTGTGTGTGTGTGTGTGTGTGTGTGTGTGTGTGTGTGTGTGTGTGTGTATAAGAGAGAGAAAAACACTGCAGAACTCGAGCGTATCGTTATGACGTAAAAAGGCTTGGTCACAAAATAAAGAGTTAAAAATCTGTGCTAATCTGTATCATTTTACACAAAGACCTACTGTAATAGTAATGATCGTAATGCACTTAATTGCTGTCTGGGATACATGTTTACATACAAGGATACGGGCGTGAAAAAGAAAGGGTTAGACAGGTGGTTGTGAGTGGATACAGTGCGAGTCAGTGCTCAGGGAACATGGGGGGACTGAATGTCCTGTGAATACAGACAGCAGGATTTCGTGAACATGAAGGTTATGTACAGATGACGTGTGTAAGAGTTTATGATTGATATAGGACACTATGAGTACAATACTGAGCACACTGACTGAGTCTTCTTCCTTAGGAAGCCTTAAGGCCTCAGCATACTTAATGTGGAAATGACGTCTGTTAGGGTCGTGCAAAGACAGGACCATCTCCACAAGCTGCTTCTTGGTTTCTTATTGGTTGTCGCATATGAGTGCTCCAGTACTGCAGGTGGCGCTATTGACATATGACGACAATGACTATAGGAAGATGACTGGTCATCCATCTTTAAACGAATCAGCTTGGGCATGCCTCGTTTGTGATGTTTGCCAAGTTCTGCCAGATGCCATGCGAAGCCACCGCATGATGTCCATTTGCACCGCATTTACATCATATTGTTCGTGGAATCCAGCTGAACATCATTTTCCGCATAAACTATGCTGAAGCCATAGTTACAGATCTGTGACTTCTTACAGAAGGTGACTTCTTACTCATGGAAACTAATGGAAATAAAATTGCATGGGCTTGCCTAAACATCTCAAAAATGTAAGTATGTATGTATGTAAATCAGTAAGGCTAAGATTCTAGGTGGTTTATTCTACAAGGAGGTGGAAGATGATCTGTAGTTTATAGGCTGTTGCTTTAAATTGTTCCAAATATTTCTAAAGGATTTAAAAAGGACAAAAACAGCTAATGGGTTTGACTTTTAGTGTCACATCCCTTGACACTTCACTCAACACTGAAAACGTCAGCGGCTTATGAACTGACGGAAATGATCATGACTGTACTTCAGACAAAGGCCGACTGTAACATCATTCTGTATCGTCGGAAGAAATGGACAAATATACAGCTATTTCCATCAGCAAGAATTTAGCATCAAAGGTCAGTGGTAACCTCTCCAGCACTATGAGCCTTCCTTATTCTTACAGACAGCATCAGATATGTTTCAAAGCAAATGAATAAAGAAGCTCATTCAAGGATTCGGGAAATACACAGATGAATCAAAAACATGAACAACAAGAAAGGCTGATATACAGACGATTCAAAGTGAACGTTCAAACAAGAAGTGGCGAATGTTTCCTCTAAATCCTACCAAGTGACCGAAAAAAAAGCAATAAGAAAAAGCAAAGCATAAAAAACATTCAAACATTTCATCGTCGAGCTATACATATTTACACAAGTGAGGAAATAAGAGAGCGTGTATGGCAAGGCTGGATGTGTTCGCTAGCGTTAGCGCTGATACACTGTGTGAATAAAGAAGCCTAAAAAATGAAATCTTACCAGCCTACAGAAATGCCCTCTGAGACATGCTGTCCCCTAGCCTGCTTGTTAAAATATTAGCTTTCGTCATCGTCTTTAGCACTACAAGGAGTTGATAAACATGTATTCTCATGCATACAGTGGAAAGTTTCTACGTGCTTTCGAAAAAACATGTTAACATCCAGCAGGTATTGGATGACCTTCTCTCAACATGGCAACAAGGACACCAATCACAAGACATTATTGGTGGGAGTTGGGGGGGGGATGTCGGGGGGACAGGCCATGTTTGGCCCAAAAAAAGGGAGGCAGGGCAGGATAAAGGGGGTGGGATTAGCAGTCTCATATCCCCTCCCTCGTTCAGATGGGTAACTGACTGCAGCAGTGCCTGGCTTTGACCTTTGACCCAAGCCAGTCCCTCTGTTTCATTATGGTCGACTGCAGTGATGAGAGGATGACAGCCGTGCTCTTCGTCCCAGCGCACTCCGGTGGACCCGCTAATCCTGGAGGACTTCAATTCTTCTGTTTGAATTCATTAGTTTCATTTTTTTTCTCATTTGTATAAAAGCGGAGGAATGTGTAGTCCTTACGGAGATTTTGCAGAGTGATCGCAAGGAGCCTCTTTATATTGATGTCTCCCACAGCTGAAAGACAGAAATGACAAAGAGAAAAGTCAGATTTGTAAATGTGATGTGTTTATTTTATTTTCACACACAGATTTATTGAAAGATATTGTGAAACTCGGTCATTTCATATTAATGGAAGCAATCCAAAACAGATCCATAAATTAAGACAAACAAGACTAGCTATATTCATTTAGGACAAAGTAAATATAAAAGTCCTATATAAGAAATATAAAAGAGTCCTATAAAAGGAGGAAGAGTTAGTGTGTGTCTGTGGTAGCTGAGCTGCAATGGCTGAGCTGCATTATTGGAATATTTAGTGGACGCCCTTAGAGGGCGCTCTTTCACCATTTAGCCGTCATTTTTTCGTTTTCAGCTCTGTTGTGGAGGTTTGTGAGCATCAGCTGTGCCGTGAACATGCTTGGTCATTTAAGAGTGAATTATCATATGACATGAATATGAAGAAAATAAGCTTTACTGAAAAAAAACTTTTGTAAATCTGGCTGGAATTTTTGGTCAGTTTGGCCTATGAAAACATTTACACACAACTTTACTGTAAGATTAATAAATGAGGCTCATTGCTGGCTTTCACTTCTATGCTGATGATACACAGTTATACAGATTTATCAGGACTATGCAAAATGGAAGACTGTATAATACACAGAAAACATAGATGAAAGAAAACTTCAGGTTTAAGCAAACGTAAGGTTGCTGATTTGACCTTAAAACACATAGAGAGCTATCCTGTGAAGTCAGAAGCTATGGTTAAGTATCTTGGTACATTTTGCATGGTTTATCACGTGATTCTCATTTCTAAAATGACACTATCGTTTGAGAAACAAAGCCAAAATAGGACATATGCTAACCCTATATGGTGCATCTTTATGGATTTGTGTTATGATAATTCTGTTCAAATGCAAAAACATTGCATAATACTATAACGTGAGCTGTTTTAATAATATCCACCAAGAGAAAAAAAACCCTGTTAGAAAAACTATGGACTTCTGTGTAAAATATCATCACCTTCAAGTATTTGTATAAAAAAACAAACAAAAAAAACCCACACATGCAATGTACTGTTATTAGTATATATATTAGTATATATTAGTATCTACTGGTCAAAAGCTCAGTCCTAAATCTCAGACACGTCTTGTTTCTAGCAAGTTCCGAGTCTCACCCTGGCGCTCTGTCTGTTGGCCTTCCTCTCCTCGTCTGGTAGCGGTGGCATCGGGTACGGGTACCTTCGGCTCGAGGCGATTGAGCCCGTAGACGAGGTTGGGGACTTAGCAGGAGACAGCGTCCTGTATCGAGAGACGCAGCGTTAGAATTATATTTGTTGTCTTATTTTCATTACGTCTCAGTCTAGGTCAGACATTGTCACTTTTGAACCATGGGAGAGGTCAGAGGTCAATGCAAGTTGATAAAATTCATTAATATAAATAATCCATTACATTATATTAAGGAATATTATATTAAGACCAGGAGCACTTGTTATTATTATAAACATATAGCATCTGAGGATGCTTCAGAGCTCAGTGCATAAAGTGAAGCAACACGGATTACACACAATAGGGGTGATGCTCAACAATAATGTCACAGACAAGGACAAGGACAAAGCACAAAGACACGACACAAGACAAGCACACAGAACAGTAAGCATGCAGAAGAGCCGAAGAGTATTTTGTGTGTTAAAGAGAATAAAGTCAGTAACAAAAAAAATGGAGAGATCTGAAAATAAAAGGCTTTAACACAGTCTATCGCTGTGTAACTTGGCCATTAAGCCTAGCTCGGCTCGGCTCACCTTCTAGGAGAAATCTAAACAGCACAATCCACAGTAAGATGGAAAAAATGTCTTGCTGTTGCATACACACTAAACGAAACAAGTCCTTCAAATGGACTGCAAACACATTTTCTGCTTTCATCTTGGTTTTCAATTCCTATTCACTTTGAACAAAACCCAGCGGACATTTCTCTGCGTCTGGAACAATGAGGATCAAATCATTAGCTAATGATTTGAATTTCGCTTTTGAGAGCACGATGTACTGTTTCACTAAACCTGTAATGCACAGTAATGAAATATCTATATTTCGTATTATTTTTAGACTGGGGCTGTGTTCCAATAAACGTCTTTGCTGACTTGCCCTCATTCCACCTTAAGGGCTGGATCAATACTTTATTAGCAAAGTTGGTAATATAACTACAAATATAAATCTGTGAAGGAATATTAATTACTATATTTTTACTTTATTTTTGTAATCTTGATGCAAGGGCAAATTCAGTCAGTTCTATAAAGGGAATATATAGAAAAAGGAGTGTATTTGTATTGAAGTGGGTAACAATAACTAGTGAACAACCACAAAATCACAAAAATGGGGCAAGACACTAAGGCTTTTAAGGCTGTTAACGTGGCGTGTGAGGAAGAACACCAATGCGCCAGTGGATTTCACATATCACACATTAGTGTAATAATAGTGTAACAAAACTAGTAACACAGCAGGAGTAGTAATTCCAAAAAAAAAAAAATTGATCGTCTCTGTTTGCTCCTTCTGTTAGTGCAAGTGGCCACTCATGGGACATGAACTGTGACGGAAAGTCTATATTGAAAAACAATACTGAAACACAGCTTCCCCTTGAGTACGCATTTATCTGATAAAGAACCACATTCAGCATCTGCTATTTCAAACAGTCAGACAGTTATCTGGAGTCAGAACAGGTTTGTTGAATGCGTACGTACTCTCATGATGTTTACTTCTGCGAGTTTCATAAGGTCAGCCTCTGAGCTAACAGGATTCATTTCATAATATTGAGCTTTGTTTTTAATCAAGGGAATAATCAGAGGGATGCCCTTAAAGGAAACCCTATGTATAGCTTTAAAACTAAAAAATAACCAGTGTACATAAAAAAGCAAAATGAATAAATACGAAGCAGTCTGAGGTAATACCTAATATAGGGTCCCTCAGTGTTTTTATTCACATCTTCCACCCATTCAGTTACATAATAGTCTGTTTTGGAGCAAGGGGTTAAATACCTGCAGGAGGAGGTGGGGGAAGGAGCGATGATGAACACAGAAAGAGTGAGAGGAAGTGAGAAAGAGTGGAGGAGAAAGACAGGTGAGAGGAAAGAGAAGGAAGAAGGAGTTGGTAAACGACAGCAGAGCACAGCACCGACATTCCCTATGGCCCACCAAGATGCAAGTGAGAGAACCACAGAATGAGGGAAGAGTGAAAACTTTTGGCCAAAGAGACCAACTAGAGAAGATGCAATTCATAAAGTACAGACAATGCTCGAAATTAAACTGACAAAAAAAACACAACTATCTATTAAATATAAATAACTATCTATTATATATAATAACTATTCCAGTAAAGCCCTATTGTCGAATTCATATATTATTTCATAGGAAGAAGATCAAGGTGCTATGTTACAATCCTGGGGTGATGAATTCTGCGTGTGTGTCAATTTCAGCGTGCTTCCGTTCCAAATTCAGTCAAGTGGAAAATAGAAATAATCAAAAATGCATGTGGCAATCATATTTAAATTAAGCCTGAATGCATTTAAATTAAATATGAATTCCAACTAACAGACTATATAACTTCCTGCATCTTTAGGATTGAGTCCTAAAGTCCATAATTTCCTTCTGTACTTTATAATTAATTCATCAAATTGACCTTGGGTTTGAGAACTGTGCTATATACATGGCATTTTTTAAATTATTATTATTATTATTATTATTATTAGGCTCGAATACTTATGATGCTACAGCGTTCCGTGGCTGGGACCCAAGAAAGCAAAATTGGTCTCTGGATGAGAGGGATGGCCTACTCTCTCTCTCTCTCTCTCTTGTCAATCACAGCGATTCTAGCCAATCGTGAGCACCTGTGAGCTCATGTATGCGGAAGAGGGTAGATAGTGCTTTCCTCAAGTGTGCTATTCTGCCCTGTGACGTAGCACTTGAAAAGATGTGGCTGGTTGGCTTCACGTGTCTCAGAGGAAGCACATGTTCGTCTTTACCGTCCCTGATTGGTAGCTGTGGTGTGACAGGGGAGAGGTGACTTGTGGGTAGAAACTGGCAGGTGACCACATATCACAGGTATCACAGCAAGCTTCTTTTAATTCAAGCTAATATTGTGCAAACAGGACATTCAGATATATTTTAAAATCTAAAAAGATTTCTTATATAGATAATTTGTGTAAGAATGATTTGTCTCATTCTCCTTCATAATACATACTGTATCAGCTGAGTAAAATGCTGTATTCGTTTTTTGATGTCTGATGTAAAATAAAACTGTTTGTAGCAGACTCTGACTTTTAGATTCTACTGGACTACTGGTGGTTTATAACTTCTCCTGACAGTCTCAGGAACGGCAGTAATTCATGACTTACTCTGTGGAGTTGGAACGAGGACGGAACTTCTTTCCTTTCAGCTTCTTCCGGTTGCCGCTAATATTCCCTACAAACATCGGAAAAAACAACAGTGTGCATTAGACATGGAAGCACTAGTGAGAATATTGTACGACCCTCCTGAGTAATAGCTTGTGGTCCGTGTTTGCCTTGTGTTTAGTTGTAGCTCTCAGTGCACTCATTTCTAGTCAGGTGATGGAAACGTGCTGCATTTCTATCTGCTCCTTTAACAGCCTCGCTGTTATACTCGCTATATACACTATACACACACACACAAAAGAAGAACGTGTTGAACTCATTCTCATGGCTGGATCAGGAAGCTGTCGCAAGGTTGCGATGGACTTTAACAGGAAACATGGCAAGCACATCACGCACGACACTGTTGCCAAAGTTATTAACAAATTCAAAAAGACTGGAAGTGTTTTTTTCCTTTGGGACACCCTGTAGTTTAGTCATGATAGCTCATTTTAGTGCTTCAAGTAGAAGTCTGTTTTCTGAGACTGTATAAATGTAAAAAAAAAAAAAAGAGTTTTTATGTGTGTTTTGCATATTTGTGTGCTACCTTGCCACGAGTTGCTCCTGGGCCGTCCGTTTTCACAGATATCAGAAATGTGCTTGGCGTCTGGGATTCTCTCACTCCAGGAATGGGACAAGCCATTGGACCTTCAGAGCAAAGCGGCAGACCCACAGACACAATTACAGTCAATACAAGTAATAAGTCATAGACTAGACTCCATCTGGCAAACGCATGAGAGCTTTACACCTTACATAACTGACATGATCCGAGTCCCCACAAGACAGTCAAGCACATCAGAACGGGAGCGACATGACATGAATAGGGATCAATGATATAATGAATGGAGCGAATGGCAGGAACATGTGAATGACAGACGTCACATCACTCTGAAAAGCAGGATGAAAGAGAAGATAGACGAAGAGACGACCACGAACCCAGTGAACAGCATGATTGAAAAACACCGGCCAAGTTGAAAGATGATCACTTACTTACTGTCGCCACACTGTTATTCAGGTGATACAACAAGCTGCTGTATTACACTTACACTGACACAGAGAGAGGACAGAGTCATTGCAGTTTCAGGAGAAAACAGAAACCAGACCCAGTATGAGCAGCACAGATACCTTCACTTTATACAGCTTTTATGAGACATGTATTAAACATTTATCAGGCAGTTTGTACGGTGCCATGGTGCTGAACTCAAATGACTCACTTTAGATATTACTCAATAAATTATGTGTTCAAACCACAGTGTGTACTTCAGTATCCAAAACTGAATGTTAGTGTCCAAGGATATTTATTATTATTATTTATTATATATAAATCCTTGAGACAAATCTATTTTTTAACTGTTTTAAATCTTTCTTTGGATCTGGAATTCCTATTCACACATTTGCTCTTTTTTTCAACACCGTTACACCATATTTATATTTAATTTCAATAGTAGCCTTAATTACTGCCATCTATTAACAACTACCTAATCTGATAACAATGCACTTAGTAAAGTCCTGTATATATTTTCTTCTTGCCCATGTGGTAAATAAAAACACACTTTTTAGACGCTATTTAAATGCCAAGTAATATACAGTATGTTAGCATTTTTTAAATAAGAAAAAAAGAGAGCGGCTGGTGAGAGAATGGCTCTTTCATAAATAAAAATTGTTTAGCGTTGGCAAATTTCTGAGGTATAAGGGGAATTAAACAGAATGATCAATTATATATTATAAAGTTGTATCAGTCTGATCTTATTGTGGGTGGCTCAATATAATGGCTTAAAATCATACCGTTGTTAGATAAAACCTCATAATTCTACGATCTCAAAATAAAATTTGCCAAAGAAAATGTTTTGTAGTGGACCCAGACTTTTGGATCCTGTCTGTCTTCTGTCCTATTGCATAACAGGGACATCATGTTCTACTTATGGGCAGTTTTACATCCTCTAACACCTGATGAAAGATTAAAACTGATCTGCTTGCACTACATATGGCTACACTGTACAAACACTTAATACTAAAGAAAGTCATAAGTTCAAATATGTTCTATAAATTTGTGTTTCCTAAAATGGCTTATGTTCTAATAAGAGCACTAAACAGCCTGTGACTTCTAATATTTAGGACTGAGCCATGCACACACAAAAACTTTTTGAAGTCTGAACGTAAACTACACTACACAGAAAACGTCTGTGTGCTGCTCGGGACTGCGGCTGGGGGTGAGGATGGTAAGGATGAAAATGGGCACAGGCGCACACCTGAAGCCGAACAGTGAGATGTTTTGGCTGATGGAGGGGATGGAGGTGTAGATCTGCAGGTGAGACAGGTAAGCAGACCTCTTCTTGGAGCTGCTGCCTGAGTTGGAGCTCACGCCCTGCGGCACGTCGCTGTAGAACGAGTCGGCGTCGCCCGGCTTCTTCACGTAATCACCCGGTGGCATTTGTCTGAAGAATATGAGCATGATGTGAATTAATACTGTTACAATTTACACAAAATACAGCGTATATATTGTCACCGCAATATAAAAAAATACACTGGATATTTACACATACAGTATTTCGATAAGATTTCTCAAATATAAAAAAAAAAGTGTTGAACGAACCGACAGAATCTTCGATGCACTTCAGATTCTGCAAATTGCCGCTGTCTGTAGTTCCTGCATGAGACAAAAAAAATACAATTAACACTAAGCATTCGTGAATTTCTGTCACTTTATAATTAAGTCATGAATAAATATACAATATAATATAATAAACTATTATTATTATAATATTATTTTTATAATATTTGTAGTATATAGCCCAGTGTAAGGTGCCTGAGGTAATTATCTTTATTTATTTGTCTATAAATTAAATAAGAGAGGGTCTTTACATGGAGTTTGGATGATAGACATGACTGTGTATCGCTTAACAATCATGTATTAATGTACTTTGTTCAAAGACGGACAGTGATTTCAATTAGCATGTTAGCCTGTTAGGAGCTAAGAGAAGTGAATGCTATGACTTTGTAGTGCAGTGTTAGTGATAAGGGACATCTCATGGATTGACTTACGTGAAAGATTAATAAAAAAAAAAAAGAGTGTTTAGGAAAAGAAGCAAACAGAGAGAGAGGTTTAGAAGAAGAAAAGTCAGAGAGTGTAGATGATTAGCATAATCTTCAGCATTTACTTACTTGTAGCCCCAGGCAGATATGGCTAGTATAAGAGCCAGAACGAGAATGGATCCTGCAATGGCACCGATGATGATGTTGGTACTGATGATGCCTGTGAGGAAAAAAAAAGACAAGCTATGTTTACTGCAGCAATGAACACACACACACATACACACACATACACACACACTCATATGGACAAAAGACACCTATCACAGATACAGCAGAACTAATTGGAGATTTGTAGGTTGTTAAACTGGACTTTACCAAACAGAACAATGTCTGAAACACACTGAGAAAGTTTTGAGTTTTCTAAGTAGCAAACAACTAAAATGAATTCATTCCCACAAGCAAAACATCGAAAAAGAACACATACCAATGAGACTTTATGGCTTTAAAGAACTTTCAGTATATTTTTGTGGTGATCCACTTACGTTGTAGTGACAGGGGCTATAAAAATGCAGTTTACTCTAGTTTAAGTAATACTGCTAACAAAAATATGCCAGGAAGACTTTCATATGCTAATAATCGCATGCTAGCTAATTTGCACTAGCTAGGCAAATCTCCTTAAAGTTTCGAGTGTTAGAAATAAGAGCAACGGGACAGTTTTTTTAGTTGCCCTAGACACTGATAGCTGCTAAACCTGATTACAGTTTTAAATTCAGTGATATAACTTATGTAATCAATAAAATAAATGAATAAAAAACAATAACTGGGAAAGACCACACTTCAGAACACACACACACAGAGAGAGAGAGAGAGAGAGAGAGAGAGAGAGAGCGAGAGTGTGTGTGTGTGAGAGAGAGAGAGCGAGAGTGTGTGTGTGTGAGAGAGAGAGAGAGAGAGAGAGAGTGTGTGTGTGTGTGAGAGAGAGAGAGAGAGAGAGAGAGAGAGAGTGTCACTCCAATCAAATCAACAAACAAGGTTTAAATGGAGAAAAATGGACAGCAATGGACAAAAACCAGTAGGGTGAAAGAGGGGGGTGAATAAAGCAGAAAATGGGGAAAGAACGACAACACCCAACGAAGAACAACCTCAAATCTGACCTCACTGAAACTCCAGCAAAAGACATGAGCCTGGTGACAAAGAATGAGTGCGTGAAAATGAAAGCTACAAAACAGAAACAAAGAAAAAGGAAAAACATTTTGTCTGTGACTGGTGAATGGCACTGGCTGACCATGAATATGAAAACAGAAATCAATCCAAAAAAAAAAAAACAGGCAGATAAAATAATGCACTAAATACACACGTCAAAGCACAAATAGTTATATTTTTTATTCTTTGTATTGTAGTGGTACAGTGATAAAGGTGCAGAGGTTCTGTTAGTGCTGCCTCTCACATTAAATACATGTATTTGCAGTGTATATGTATGTGTATATATTATATATGTATTTGCACCACAGCGCTGTTGAACGCTTGATTCTGATTGGTCAGAATCAGAACGGTGTTGATTAATTATCTATAACAGCAGCTCTCACTGTAGTTCCGACAGCGAAGTTTATATTAATGTGCTCCTTCTAATAAGTTATTGTTACTATAGTAACAACGCACAGAGGAACGCTCCACATAAACAGATTATAAAAGCGAGTAAAATCCTGGATATTGAGACGTTTACAGTGTGGAGAATTTATTTAGCATTTTTGGAATGAGTCTCCAGTGCCAGTGCTTTGTAACAGTCAGAGATTTCTCTGTAACATAACAAGCTACTGTTTTTGTCTAAATAACCTCAAGCGAGAGGGGAAAAAAAGACACCGGTGAGGGAACAACTGTGTGTAGCTGCTATAACGTAAGTGAAAACAGGAATTAACTTGCTTCGTGGACATTCCACAACATCAAATGTAATTATAAAGTCATCAGTAAGCAAGCTGCTGTACTATAAGTATATAAAACTCTTATAAAACACTTCGGGACATGGTGTTACTGGAAAAGAATCGACTTTGAAGTGATAACAGTAATTCTGTAGTGTGTTGGGCCGCATCACACAACATGTTATTGAATATTTTTCTTATAACAACATGCCATTAAGTGTTTTATTTCCTACCTAAAGAATATGAAACATCTTATTTGAGGTACATTTTAAAAATCAGATTTATATCATATTTTTGAAGTCCTATTCAAGTTTTTGGGCCTGAGATTAACACAGAGAAATAAAATTGACACAAAAATTTTACATATTGCTCTCACTGCTAAAAAGTGAGTTTACCTGATGATGTAGCTGTAGGTCCCACCACCAGGTAGCTGAGTGGTGATGAGGAGTTACAGTCTTCACCTGCCCAGCCCAGGTGACACACACACTTCAGTTCATTGCTGCACACCTGCAAAGTGTGACACACATCCTGGATCATTACAAAGTCTCGGTACAAAGGTTCAGAAAGTCTAAAATACAAAAATACAAATGAGCTCAGATTTCATTCGGACATTCTCGATGCAGTTAGAACCACTCTTATTCAAAGTGAAGCCTGAATGAACTGATTCAACCTGGTTTCCTTTTAGCAGGCACATTTCACATACAACTCTGCTCTGAAACAAAATTCTCATAAATAATTAGCACAAGCCATTCATTAGAAAGAGGAACTGAGATTTTGAATATAAATCCCAGCTCAGCTCTTTTGCTAAATATTTGCCTGAAGGTGTTGATTAATTTTCTATAACAGCAGCTCTGAGAATAGTTCCAGCTTTAAATCAAATCACGGGTTCATATTAATGAACTCGTTCTAAAATGTTATCATTCCTGTAATAACAACTTACATTAAACACGCTTTTAGTTAACAAATGAAAACGTATAAATCATTGATAGGTCAAGTTTTCTGTTAGGAGACATTTATGTATGTTTATGGAAGGAGTCTCCAGTGTCAGGCTTTGTAACAGTAAGTTTTCCACCATGGGAAAGTCTTCAGGACGGAGGATGTTACGTTTCCTGGTTTCTTTTTAACATGACAAGCTGCATTTTTGTCTTAATAACTTCAAGACAGAGAAAAGAGAGGCTGGTGAAGGAACGACTGTTTATAGTTGCTACAACATAAGTGATAACTTATGGACCTTGATTCGCAGACGCTCCACAACAGTTAATGTAACTATAAATGGATAGAAAGTATGAGGTGCTGTTGGTTACACACATACCCCGTGTCCGGAGCAGATGACCTTGTCGGTGGTCCCAGGGCAGGTGCTGAAGTTGAAATCCTGAACCGGAAGGCATTTGTGGTTGAAGCAGATACGGTCAGTGCCACACGCTGTGCCGTCCTCCACGTACCCCAGATCAGTGTCTCCATCAATCATCACATGTCCTCCACTGAGACACACACACACACACACACACACACATGAGTAAAGTGTGACTCATTAGTACAGTGTTCAGCTCAGCTTTTATCAGTTCTCACACTAATATCACGCTTATAATCAAACACTAAGCTGGATGGGGTGTTTCTGAGCTGGATGAGGTGTGTGAGCACTCCACTGTGAAGGGCTCTGATGCTGACTGAAACTTTTGTTTGTGTGTGTGTGTGTTTTTTGTATTTTTATAACTGTAGACAATGGGCATGTATGTGCATACTTCTATGTGTGTGCATACGTGTGTGTGTGTTGTCTGTATGTGTGTATATCTGCAGTCCATGGGTATGTGTGTGCATACATGTGTGTATGTGCAGTCCAGGTGTGTGTCCATATTTCTCTGTCAACATTTGTGTGTGTGTATGTGTGACATTTTTGTGTGTGTTCCATGTGTGCATGGTTCTATGCGCATACATGCATACAGTATGTGTGTTTGCAAGCATATCTGCAGTGTTTGTGCGTATACATTTGTGTATGTATGCGTATACAGTATATACTATATGTGTGTGTGTGTGTGTGTGTGTTTACCTGCAGTCTAGTGAAGCACTATGTTGGGCCACAGAAAATGAGGTCAGGCCTCCCTGCAGCTCTCCCAGTCTGGGTGCAGGTGAGATGTTTGAGCACAGCAGGTATCCACACTGCACATCCCTAAAAAAAACACACACACACACACACACACACACAAAATCATCATCACATCTGTTTCACAATGACACACACAATCATACCATGCCACATTTCATTACACATTCACACTTACTGCTTTTTACACTGGACCCAGGTGTCCTTGTCCCTCCCACAGTTCCCTTTCTCAGTTCCCTCGATGTTTAGCTTCTCGTAACAGAACTTATCTGCAGATGTTGCCTCTGTGAGGACATTATACTATAATTACAATTAACACTGGCACAAAGGATCCTTTCCGAAACGTGAGCCACGGAAATAACAGAAGTAGATATTAGTAATTGATCATTTTAGCACTTACTCTCTCCCCAGATGTACTTGCACTGCCTGTCTTTAGTTTTGCATCGTCCATTAAAGCACCGTCCCTGAGACAACACAATAAAACACAGCAGGGTTAATTACATTCTCATCGATTTAGCACCAGCATTAATAAAAACCCCTAATATGATCACCTGATCTTTCTCACAAGTATAGCCGTCCATTTTGTGTACATTTGAAGGACACTGCAAAGAGGAAAAAAAAGGAACAGTTAGGACTTGAAAATGTGGAAATGAAATAATATAATTTATACCACTGCTGTTGAATTCTCGATTCTGACTGATCAAAAGGTGTTGATTAATTTTTATAATTTTTAGAACAGCAGCTCTGACAGTAGTTCCAGCTTTACAGGTGTATACTAATGCACTTGTAATACGTTATTGTTTCTATAGTAACAGCTAATTCACCGGAACTTGTATGGTGGAGGCTACATGTAATCTAAACCCAGAGGTGGACACATTCCGTGCATCTCATTTTCTCTACCGGAAAGGGACCCACTAGGGCACTTTATCATGTTTCCTCGTACATAAGGGAAACTTATAGAGCACTGCACTGCATATTTTACACTGGAAGGGCAACTTAGAGTTTCCTTGCATGTATGGGAACCCTATATGGCACTGCATCACATATTTTCCACTGGAATGGCACCCTAGAGGGCACTTTATCATGTTTTCTTGCAATTAGAGGCACCCTAGAGGATATTTTATCATGTTTTATCTACCATAAGAGCAGCCTAGGGGCAATTTCACTGTGTTTTTTTCCACCGATAGTCCACCAGGTTTTAGTATAATAAACAGTTTAAAAAGGTTTTTTTTCTTTTTTTTAAAGGAGGACATTGGACTTTTCAGTTTCTTGGCAATAAGCTGCACTTACTCAGTCTTAGTAACTTAAAACAAAGCGAGGGAATGACTATTTGTAAGACATTCCACAACCTTAAGTGTAGCTATAAACAAATAAAAAGTATGACATTACATTTTTTGGTAAAAATGAACTGGGAAAATCGGACGTATAAGAGGAATTAATCACATTGGTATGTGCTGTTATAGAAAAATAATCAACTTCGGGGTGATAACAGCACTCCCTGTAGTATTTTATTCATTACATAATGTCTACACTGATGCTATAAAATAAGAAGGCAGCATCAGGAAAAAAGACGATGAAGATGTAAGAGCGCCCTCACCTGGCTGGAGTTCCCAGTGCAGTTTTCTGGTATATCACAGTCATTGACAGCCTCTCTGCAGATCACACCCATGAACTCCATCTACAGATAGGACATAAACATCATCAACAGGCAAGTCCCTTTCCAACATACAGCTGTTGAAGGCTAAACACGGTTCATACCTGACAGTTATTGCAACAGAGCCCATTACTGCATTTAGAGCCCTGAGTCAGAGTGCACTTCTTACAGCAGTTCTCTCCTTCTCTAGCACACTCCTACAGAGAGAGAGAGAGACAGAGAGAGAGAGAGAGAGAGAGAAAGAGAGAGAGAAAGAGAGGGGGGTATAAATAAGTTCTTCTTTAACTGTTTTGAAAAGGTCTGAAGAGACACTGGGCATCAATTATCAATCTTTTTATTTAAAGTCATGTGTAAGCCAAACTGAACTAAAAATTTTTGATGGATTTACAAAAGTTCCAGAAACACTGATTTTCTTCGTACTTGCGTGCAGATGTTTAAATAATGCCACGCTGCAGCTTGAGACATACCAGATCGGTCACTTATCAGACACTTAGTGCTGGCTCTAATAAAGTGTTGCACAGCACTAAAAGAAGATGCTGTGGAAAACAGAAATGACTTATATACCATCTGAGCCAATCCTCATTTTACACAGCTGCGTTCTTAACTGAATGACTCTTATTTGTCTTACTTTATAGATGTATGTTTGCTTGCTTTCATTAATTTTTTTTTTTTCAGATTCAGTATTTATTTCATTAATGCCTTTAATATGAAACAACTGGGTTTTTACAAAATCTATATCTAAAAGTGCACTAACTCATTGCAATATTTGTCATTTGAAGCCCATCAGTCGAGGTTTACATTAGTTAGTCTTCTTATGCGTACATTTACACACACTCAGGAGCATGAATAGGATACGGACGTATTTTCATGAATACCAAATTCCTTCTGTAAATGCCCATATGCCCGTGTTTATGAATAAATCCTTTCACATCCAGCTTGATAAATGAGGTCCAATGTCCTTGAATGCCTGAAAAACACCTCACCGCTGGAGTTCCACAGTCACACTCTTCTCCCGGCTCCACAAAACCGTTCCCACACTCTGGAGGGTCCAAAAGCTATAAAGACACACATGAGGGGAAGTTAGGATGCTTTCGCACAACCTAGCTGTAGAAAAAAAAGCTAACTGGAGCGGCTTGTCTACTGCTATGAAAAAAAGAGGATCATGCAAACTCACACTGTACTAACTATACTCTTACCAGTCCTAGCTAGTTTTGGCTAAATAACTAACCTGTCTTGCTATCTACTGTATATACTGAGGAGGTTATTTGTCTTCGCTGTTGCTTCGGAGGCAGAAAATCAAGACAAGAAGAGCTGCTTGTGCGACTCGACTGTATACAGCCACAGACATCACATCATGTACCAGAGAACATCCCAGAAATAGCCAAAATGTTATTTTAGATACATTGCAGCACTGGAATATTGGCAATGTTGTCAGCATGTTGTAAATCTCCTTATATTCGCTCACTAGTTTTTTCACTGCCACTTTGCCCTCCATATGTTTGTTTTTCTTGTTGCCCCCTAACTTGCGACCTGATTGATCAGAAGCTATGAAGCAAGCTGTATTCAAGTGTTAGTAAGCAAAATTTAAATCTGAGGAATTTCTATACTCTCATTACTACACATTTCCTCCACTAAATATAGTCGATCCATCAAGACATGGTTGCATCTTTAGTTTAATACTAGAGCTGAAAATCTAATGGAGCTAACAATTGAGGGAAGTTAGCAAATTAGCATGTCTAAATCATCCCACACTTTCGAAATAAGTTATTTGTGTTTGTTTGAACATGCTTGGTGAAGCTAAAATGTTATCATTTTATAGTAACAACTAACAAAGGGACTTGTCTTGGGAATTGTAACTGATTTTTTAAAAAAAAGAAATGTGTAATTGTTGATATGGTGATTTTCTACAAGGAGATGTTTATTTAGCATTTTTGGAAGGAGTCTCCAGTATTAGCGCTTTGTGACATAAAGCTATTCCTTTACGTTTTCCAAAAGAAGGTCTTCAGGACAGAGGACTTGTAACATGACAAGCCACATTTTTTTTATTTTATTCATTTCAAGGAAGTAAAAAAAGAGACCAGTATTGTTATAATACAAGGGTAACAACCCTATTGTTGTTTAGGAACTAACTTGGTTTGCAGATGGTCCACCACATTAAATGTAACTATAAACAGATAAAAAAAGAAAGTGTTGCTTTTTAATAAATAATAAACTGTAAACCGAATTTCTGTACCATAAAAGGAATAAGACACTTTGGGATGTGCTGTTACTGGAAAATAATCAACTTCGGTGTGGTAACATGGGCTGCATCAGACCACTGATATAACAGCACGTCCCCTATAGTTTTATTCCTTACTTACTGTTATCACCATTATTATCACCATGCCATGTTTTACATTTCAATATTACAGCACTGCAGTTCAGTGTGATGTGACAACTATATAGAACAGCCTGCATTAATCTGGTCAGAAAGCTACAGAACCCTTATCAGCATCAGTTCAGCTTAGTCAGGATGCCCACTGCATGAAAAAAAAAAAAAAACGCTGCGATTTGTTACAGTGATCATTTGCATACTGCTGCCTTGTGCATCATCAGTATTGCAAAGGCCATTATTGCAGTAATGATCTACAAAATGATATATTGCCGACCCTGATGTTTGAACACAGGAGGGCAATAAGGCAGGGGAAAAGGCTCACCTTGGAGGGTTTGTTGAAGAGACACGATCCACCGCCGCTGTACAGGAAGTTGTGGTACTCCTCTATGTTACAGTCGGAGAATCTCTTGGGCAGATAAAAACTAAAAAAAAAAAAAAGGCAAAAAGCCACAGAGAGATCTTATGATTGGATGATTGGACAAAGTAAATAATGATAATAATCTCGGCACCCACTTTAAACTGTGTCTTGAATGCCTGTTTACACATGCAGCTGTTATGTAACTGCATGGATGTGTGTAATGTTACAGTAGTACATCATATGTAAATACATGAGTGTTAACTCAGCAGCTGTAACAAGACATTTTAAAGTGTAACTCTACTATAATTCCTGAACAATGTTTATGTTGTACCATGCAAAGCAAAAAAAAAAAAAAAAGAAAAGAAAAGCAAAAAAAAACAGAGCGATGAATATCAATCTGTCATTTTCACAGTACACAATACTAACTCAGTGACAATATATGTATCTGTATCTGTATCTGTTTAGTGAGTGGGTGTGGCCTAAACCTGGTTTTTATTTTTGTTATTAAATAAGAATCCAACCACTATGCCAAGAAACACTAGAAAACACGGGAAAAAATGCCTAGAGGTAGAAATGCTCTCTTATGTGCGTAAAAAAAAAATTCACTAGTGATTACATGTAATGTGCAATAAACAGAAATTTATAAGTGTGTTGATGATACTTGTATAAAAATTTCATTCAAATAAAGAGAAATCCCTTTTCTGCAACATTTTGCAACATTTCAGATCCGAAACATGTAAATATTAGTCATGGAAATATTACTATTATCATTATACTGTAAATGTTTAGGTGACAAATTTACGAGCAGGTGAAATACACACACACAATCACTAACACACAAAAAAACCCAGAAAACGAACCGTAGCTACAAATACTAAGCAAAGTCACACTGATTAAATGAGAGTAATATCTGAAGTTTTGATATGTTGGCGCTTGCTGTGTGTCTTCAGCTCCAGGAGCCAGACAACAGGATGCACTCGTAATGCATCACTCTTTACGGGTGTCTGCAGTGTGGTTAGCATTAGGCTAGGGCTGTCAATCTCAATCTCATTACAGACTACTCGGCCTGTCGTGTCATGATCGCTAGCTGTGAGTCAGAAAGCCTTCTCCACAAATACAGCACAGCACTCGATCCTCTGAACGCTCGCCAAGTCTGAACGCTCCGTCTCCCTCTTTCTGGTCTCCTCACACTCATCTTCAACAACAGCACCGCTGTCTCATTTCACTGTCACTCGCTGTCTCAGGCTTTGCTGGATGTTTCTGGCATCAGTTTAAAACTGCACATTCTAAATCACCACATGTCCAGTGTTTCTGTGTCCTCAAAGCCATACAGCATAACTGGCATCTGTTTGTGTGTCTGTTCTGACTATCCTGTCGGTCTCTCCTGTTCACTTTATCTGTCTCTCTATTCTGTTTGTTTGTCTGTCTCTCCTATCTGTTTCTCTTGTCCTGCCTGTCTTATCTATCACATTTGTTTGGTTTTTTTCTGTCTATTTTTCTGTCTGCCTGTTCTGTCTGTTCTCTCTGTCCTGTATACCTGTCTGTTTCTTCTGTCCTGTCTGTATGTCCTGTCTGCTCTGTCAGCCTGTCTGTCTCTTTGTCCTATCTGTTTGCTCCATCCTGTTTGTCCTGTCCTGTCAGCCTGTCCTTCCTGTCTGTATGTTCAGTCTGTAGATTCTGCCCTGTCTTGTAAGTATGTTCTGTCTATCCTGTCTGTCTGCCCTATCTGTTTGTCCTGTCCTGTCCCATCTGTCTCTCATGTCTGCCTGCCTGCCCTACCTATCTTGTCCATCTGTCCTGTCTGTCGGCTCTCTCCTGTCTAACTGTCTATCTAGCCGGCCTGTCTTGTTTGTCCTGTCCTGTCTATTCTGTCATTCCGGTCTGTTTGTCTTTTCTGTCTGTCCTGCCTGTCTGCTGTCTGTTTTCTCTCTCTCTCTCTCTCTCTCTCTCTCTCTCTCTGTGTGTGTCTGTCTGTCTGTCTGTTCTCTCTCTCTCTCTGTGTGTGTGTGTGTGTGTGTCTGTCTGTCTGTCTGTCTGTCCTGCCTGTCTAGACTGTTTGTCCTGTGTTTGTCCTAAAGCATTACAGGGCATTCTGTTATACATTTACTGTTACCCCTCCGAAGCTGATTACTGCATAATAACAGCACATTAAATGTGTAGAATAATGGTTCAAAAAATTTGAATCAGTAAATAATTAAGTGAAACAGGCTAATAACTATAACAAATTAACAATAATAAATATAATAATGATTATAATTACTTGGAATGTTGGACTGTGATTTCCACCACTTTAACATAATCCTAAATGCATCCACTTTGAGAAACAAAAGTAGGCGGGGCTTTACTGGCTGCTTGATTCCTTATTGGGAGAAAGCAACAAACTCCACCCACCGCATTTATAAAGACTATAGGACTTTTCATAATACTTTAGTTTAAGGATCCAACACAAGTGACAAATAATACACATAAGTCTGCCAATTATGGTATACTTATAATATTGTAATATTATTTAAACCAATATTTTTAACAGAATTTTTTTTTACTGAAGATTGTTTGAGCCACTTGGGTAGAACCCCTGAGCAGAAGTATTGCTTGAGAAGCTAAAAGCACACTGTGAAGAACAAAAACCACTGACATATTTTAATACTTTTCAGCCAACGTGCTCAGCCCACAGTCATGATTCAAGCTGTCACAAGTTTAGCGATGATGTCTGCATCCAGCACAGATTGCTCTGTGGCATCTAGTTGAGTGAATCTACATGTGAATTCCATATACATATACACTCACTGGCCACTTTATTAGGAATACCTGTGCACCTGCACCTTCATGCAATGGAATTGGACAGCTCAATATTGGAAAAAATGTTGCCTGTTTTTTTTTTTATTTTATTTTATTTTATTTATTTATTTATTTATTTTTATCTTAAACTGTCCAGTAGTTTCAGGAGGTTAATGTTCTTGGCTCACAGGAGTGGAACCCAATGTGGTCTTTTGCTGTTGTAGCCCATCCACCTTAAGGTTTGACATGTGCATTCTGAGATGCTTTTCTGCTCACCATGGTTGTAAAGAGTGGTTATTTGAGTTACTGTAGCCTTCATGTCACCTCAAACCAGTTATTCTCCTTTGACCTCTCTCATCAACAAGGTGTTTCAGCCTGCAGGACTGCTGCCCACTGTATGTTTTTATTTTTGTTTGTTTTCTGCACCATCCCATGTAAACTCTAGAGACTCTAGATCTCCTATGTAAAAATCCCAGTTTCGGAAATAATCAAACATCTGGCACCAACAATCGTGCCACAGTCAAAGTCACTGAGATCACATTTTTACCCATTCTGATGTTTGATATGAACAATAACTGAAGCTCTTGATCTGTATCTGCATGATTTTATGCATTGCGCTGCTGCCACATGATTGGCGGATTGGATAATTGCATGAACGTGCAGGTATACAAAAGTGGACTTTAAGGCACTAAATGGAATTTTGACAGCTTGATTGTTTCCTTGAATGGGAATGAAATCACACAAATGATTTTTAAGCATCGATCAGGGATCCTTGTCAAAATCCCAATTAACCAACATTCCATCAAACGACGAGCTGCTGGCAAAAAAAAAACAACAAACAAGAAAACGTTATGAACTAAAACGAAAAAGACTGCGAATAAAAAATACAGAGGGCTCTGTAGCACACTGTATCTTTGCCCATTCCTGTGGTTCGATTTGTTAAGGTGGAGCATTGAGGCTCAGCCAAAATGCTATTGGATGGAATGAGGAGGGCGTAGGTGATTGACAGCCCTCCCTCGAGCAGCTGATTGGTTGAGCGAGTAGCGTGTCACGGCCAAGCTTCTGCTCACCTGCTGTTCCCATTCGGGATTGAGGGGAGACGAGAAAGGTGTTAAAAGAGACGAGTGAACATATGCACACACAGACAAATACACACACAGACACACTGACAATGTCACAAGTATGTCCAAACTGCAGCGTTACAGAGACCACTGGAGACACCATACTGTCAATACAACAATCAAAACACAAAGTGGTTTATGGCTAATCAAAAATGATCATTATAAGGTATATAAATACAATACAGAATGCTCAAATTTTAACTATATGTATGTTAAACTGATATTTCAGATCTAATATATTTAGAATTTGTAGTACTGTGTATTTTTATCTGCTTATCTCATTGGTATTTATATTTATGCCTGCACCAAGATAGCCTCCTCAAAAAAGTAACTCCAAAATTATTGGCACCATTTATAAAAAAGAAAAAAAAGACAAGAAAAAACTCCATACAAAATGAATAATACATGCAATGAGAGATATTTTGAGATTTTTTTTTTTTTTTAAATTCAAATAAATTCAGCGAGGTTTTTGAGAAAAAAAATAGTCTGGGAAAGATAAGTAAGTTCTCCTATTGTCTGATTGGAAAATGAAAATAATTGTGAATTGTGTTTATGTGCATATTTTACATTCATTTATAACTCTTCAAGGGTGCCAACAATTTTGGAGATGGCTATATATCTTAACAATAAATAAAACAATAACACAATAAGACTATAGTATATAGTATATGTGTGGATAAAATCTAAATGAGACTCCATGGTGGCCTCCGAGGGACAAGACACACAGAATACAAAATAACACTTTGTCATGAAGACTAGATCAGCAAAAATAACAGAAGACTCCAAGTCTTCCTTCTAGAAGTTTCTGCAATATTCTGAAACTCAGATTTTAAAAAAAATAAAATAGCATAATGACCCGCAGGAAAGCTGTTGTAAATACATTCTGTACTCATACACCCAAAAGAATACATTGCAGTCATGCCACCTAGTGAAAACTAAGTGTCATATTTCACACTAAGATACAGAGCCACTGAGGTGACATGTTATTAAGCATTGGAAATGATTAATATTACATTTCAATCTTGAAATGATGCATGAGACATATTGGTGTCACTGGCGATGCGACACAGATACCATTAGACTTGAATTGTGAAAACTATAATGAATTTTCATGGTTACACAATTGCACTTTTTGACTGTATAGTATACGTTTATAGAAGAGAAATGATTTATAATTGCACTATCTGAGGATGGGATCCCGTCTCAGTCTGGTTCCTCTCAATGTTTTCTTCCTCATGTCGTCTCAGGGAGTTTTTCCTTGCCACTGTTGCCTCTGGCTTGCTCATTTGGGATCAATTCATAAATCTAAAATTTATATCCGGAATTTATATATTCCTGTAAAGCTGCTTTGTGACAATGTCCATTGTTAAAAGCGTAGTACAAATAAAACTGAACTGGATTGAAGTGAATTGAATTAGCCTGTGTCACCTTAACCGAATGCCAAATGATTAACTGGAGGCCACCTATTAAGTATGACATTTCCACAACATTTTAAGTCATAGCTTCAAGTTACTCTCAAGTTTGTGGCCTGGATCTATTGATTCATGGCCATGCCTTATTAAAAAAAATCACCATGTCACCTCAGAGGCTCAGAATTACCAAGTCTCTCAAGATTTTAGTTATTTCTAGTTTATAGTGAGATCTGTATAACAGAGAAAGTGTCACAGATTGAGATAAAACCACTACACTGGTACACACACACACACACACACACACAAAGCACAGAGTAACTAAATAACACCATGACATCGTGACCTGAATCAAAATGAATGCTTGTGAAACAAAGAGGGTGCATATATATTTGCATTTGTGCACCATGTTTTGAATGTTTCTGCACCACGTGTGTTTGTGTACGTATGTGTGGTTGTGTGTGCCCTTGGGAAAATGTGCTTGATTAGTAACTTACCCAACATCATCCATTATACAGCCGGACCATTTATCATCGCACTTGCATTCCCCTGTGAAAAAAAAAACAGATGCTGTTAAAGAGATGTGTGCATGCGCAAGTCTGTATGAACAACTGTCCTGTTTAGTAATGTCAAATTTAGTAAAGTACTCCTGCACGTTAACTTTCCAGTTAACACATCATGCTCTAATAATTTGCATATCAGACTGGTGCTGGGTTTAAATGGTTCAAATGAAAAAATGAAAATGCAATACACTTGCCATTCAGGTGATTAAAGTAATGAGGATACTGCTGCTAGGAATCTGAGAAATATGGATGCAGAGTATAAACTAGCTAAACTGATTCTAACAATTCAGCTCGCTAGCAAATAGCTATTAGGACCTTCATACAAATAACAAAATGGCACAAAACTATTAGGAATATTAGCATTTTTCAAGATGTTTGGGGGAAAAATACCAAGGAAAGACTTTGTACAACTAAAATGACACTTAGCATTGACCACTAACTGAACTTTAATGGGCCATACTGAGAAACCTCAATACTACATCACACCTCGTGAACTTATCCTAAAAATTGTAAATGTTAAAATGTTTATCGAAATGTTCTCGTTAATGTGGTAATTTTCTCATAAACATTCTAAACATGAACCCATGGACAGATTCAATGCCATTTCAGAGAATCAATTAAACTCATACATGACATTCCCTGTATCAAGTTTTTTCCTACCAAAGTCCTGAGAAATTTTGATGTAGAACAATGTAAATTTACATTTTTTAACAAATGCGTCCCAAATACCAATCTGCATAATCAAAAACAGCATACAAGAGGAGTTAATCATTTAAAATGACATTTTTGAGTGCATGGCTACTTTAAAATAAGCCAAATGCTAAATGTCTTATCATACCATTTAGTATTCTTTTCTTGTCAGAGAAAATGCCAATGTTCTGTCCCAGCGACTGTGCCAGCGTGATGGCCATTTCCTCTGTTTTTCCATACTGAGAAAAAAAAGGATGGAGGTTTAGACCTTAAATTGCTCAAAGTTATAGTTCTATACAGAGCTATTGCCATTTAGAGAACATTACTGAAATACAATCATTTGTTACACTCTTCAACAGTTACCTCATTAACTCCTCCCCCTTTAGTCAGTGAACACACCCCTCCCATATACGAGGCTCCACCCCAGCTGCTATGGAAACGGTTGCCCCTAGAGACACAAACAGAATTTATTAGTTGCAGCCTTTTACTTAATCATAAAACAAATGGCTGGCATTAGTTTTGCACTGTGTGATACAAGACAACTGTGTGTGTGTGTGTGTGTGTGTGTGTGAGTGTGTGTGTGTGTGTGTGTGTGTTTGTGTGTGTGTGTGTGCAAAAACCTACGAGAACAGATGGACAGAGTCGCTCTTCTCCTTAATGAAGTCACGTCTGTACTTCATGAACTCCCGCAGTGTGATCATTGGGTCATCATTTATGTTGAACCTGTTGTCTGCTGCCCAGGTTTCCATGGCAACCAGAACGATCCGGGTGTTCAGTTGCTCCTTGAAAATCTAAAGATATAAGTAACAAAAACATATTAATAAACGCCTGAGATTTGGAAATATTTTTCATGGTGCTGGAGGTTACTTTTAAGGAATACTTGGTGGAAGTCATTTTTAAAACTCAATATGGAAAACAATCAACTCTTCAGTGGCCACGTGCTGCTGAGGCTAAAAATGCTAGAGGGAAGTTTTCAAAATTGACAAGCAACATCAGTTGTCCTGATTGGCTGGATGTTGGTGGTCCACATTTCCACATTTGGTGTAACCCAATGCTGCTCATCACCCTGCAGTGAAGCATGCTGGTGGTAGCACCATTTTAAGAATTCCCCTTTACCTCTTGGTTGCTTGTCTGAAAAGTTCAAGGGGGTGAATACTTGTGCAAACCACCATACAGGAAGCCACACAGACTGGTGTTTTTCTTCTGAGCAGATTTTTTTTTTTGTAGCTGAATGTATGGATATTTTCAAATATTATGAAAAAGTTTCTGATGTAAAAATCACTGACACCATTTAGAGGAAAAGCCACCAGTTGTCCAGATCCAGATTAAGCATTATCTAAGATTAAAATTCTTTTTAAAGTTTAAATTATTAATGTAGCTGTGTATTAATCCTGCGTTTCATAACTTTATTCTGATAAAATACTATTATTTTTCTGAGCCATTTTTGAGTCAGACATTCACATATAAATAAATATAAAAGAGTAATAGCCTATACTAAGGCTAGACTAAAATCCTTATTTAAAATAAAAATTCTCCATGGACTGTAGAGTATTGTTGGAAATAATATTGCATGTATTTTGGAATATTCCAAAAAAATGCGTCTGTATGACAGATTAATCTGTTTACGTAGTAATATGTTTGAGTACAAATTGAGATATCATTTAAATCACTTAAGTTAACATAAGAATATTAAACTGATGATGATATTTTATGAGGATTTGTGCTGGAGTGATGGAATTGTAATGGAATGACCCATTAAAGTGTGTCATGAAATACTGCCCTGAGTCTGTGGAGTGCTGTGGAAGAACACGTATTTGAAGTAAATGTCTCATGTCCATTTATCTGGGAGAAAAGACGGGAATTTGTTGCTGACTAAATCTAAGCCACAAAACCAAATCCGTTCACTTGGGTTTGCTTTCTGTTTGCTGTCCAATCCGCCATTTTGGTGCTGGTGTTGACATACTGTGAAAATGCCACCTGTCTTTCACCAGGGATGAGTGTGTGTGTGTGTGTGTGTGTGTGTGTGTGTGTGTGTGTGTGTGTGTGTGTGTGTGTGTGTGTGTATGCATGCGTGTGAAAGAAAGAGATCGAGAGAGACATTTTCATATGAAATCTAGTTGTAATTCTCAAGGGTAAACACTCAGGCAGTTCGAGTTGCCCATGAGGCCTGTTCCTGTTTCAGCTGCATGAAAATATGAGCTGATGAAGACTGCGTGAATAAAGATTGATATTTTTTTTTCAACTTGGGTGAAGGTTACAGAAGATGTGTATACGTAGTAAAAATAGCCAGCCATCTGAGAATTATATATCCATGCATCAATAAGTCATGGTATATACATACAGCTTCAGTTTCAAAGACTCAAGTATTTGTTCAAATGGTTATTTTTAATTTCCTGTTTTTAAAATCTTACACCACAGTGCTGTAAATCTGATTCAATAACATTTGCAATACGTTATCGTTTCTGTAGTAACAACTTCTTGTAAATGGATTTAAAAAAAAACATGTAAATGTTGATATGGTGTTTCTCTGAGGAGACCTTTATTTAACATTTTTGGAAGGAGTCTTCGGTGTCAGTGCTTTGTAACAGCCAGACGAAAAGCTGTAAATTTAGGGCTTCGCAATTTTTCAGGAACAGGACACTACAGTTTTTTTGCTTTATTTACATCTAGATAGTGAAAAAAGATGGCTGGTGAGTGGATGAATCTTTGATGAATACTTGCTATAAGTGAAAACAATAATGAAAAATTATCATGTGTCATTCTTTGATTTAAAAAATTGTTGTTGTTGGTTGTGTTATAAGAGGAATAAAACACTTCAGTACATGCTGTTATTGAAAAATAATCTTCAGGGTAGTAAGAGTAACTCCGCTTCACATCGGGCAGCATCACACCACCCTGTTGTTGATCATTTTCCTATAACAGCACACGGCAAAATGTTTTATTCCTTACATAATATATCAGCATAACTTCATACTTACAAAATCTGCCATGTTCACTACAGACTTGGCGTAGTTGTTCGTCTGGCCAACTGAAAGCCGATGCTTCTTGTACTGCAAGAAATGAACAACAGATGGTTAATTCACTACAGAGGTTCCTCAGGGGTTAGTTTTTGGTGCACTCGTGTTTTTCTCTATATAATAAATCACTAGACACAGTGATCAGATCACATGACTGTTCCTACTACTGCTACAGTGATAACACTCATCTTTACTTTTTTCTTTCTCCATCCACCTCCCAACTCTTAGAAAAGACGACATATCTGACTACATTTCTGACACATTAGCTTTCAATTTCTTTTTGTTACAGACTCAGACACTTGTACAACGCAGCATTAGTCTCTAGTCTTAAAAGGCTTCCTAGTGCTTTACATCTCTTTGCCTTCAGCCGCCTGCGTGTTTTGTAAGCTGCTCGGGATAAGAACACCTGCTAAATGACGAATGTGTATGTGATCTGATATCTTACCATCAGGTGGTCATTGATAACCATCAGCTCGATATATTTAGTCTCATCCTCAACACTGTGGGAACTTTGCAACACCTGAAGACACAATGGTGATAAAAGACAGTCAGTGAAGACAATCAGCTGACCAAAATGTGATGGCTGTACATGACATGTTGGCATGACCCTTAATGAAATACAGTCTTGTGGTCTATTGTTCTGTTGTCCTATACCTAACGTTTACATAACATGGTGAGTTTATATATATATATATATATATATATATATATATATATATATATATATATGGACATGTACTTGTTACTTAAGGTACCATTTAGCCCTCTGCTTTTGTTGCCTTTTATAAAACATCTATCTATCTATCTATTTATTTTTTACTATCAATCCAACATCCATCCATCTGTCTCTCTTATGCACAGATATTGCAAAGATAGTGTCATATTTTATACAAAGAAAGTTTACTTGTCTCTTTTTTCTCCTGTGCGCTGCTCCGGTGAAGAGTGGAGGGCTCTGGAACGGCGACTCTGCAAGTTCAACTTATAAAAACCAGCAAGACAGTTAGAGAAAAAATAAATTCACCATTTCATTCATAACGGGAAAAAAACAACAACTTCAGAACAGATTTCATAACTCAAACACAACAATATTATTCAAATGCCAGTGGAGCTCATTTTAATTTAGCAAATAAATGTTAACTGCAAGTTGATCAAACGATTTTACTTACTATGATTTGTTAGTATTAACAATATCATTTATAATGTGAAAGATGGTTTATTATGCAATGCCCTTTACTTAATTTGATTGCCATGAGAGGAGAGACGTGGACTTACGGGGTTGGACATAATCCCAAGGAGGCTGGAAGCCTGGAGATTTATAGATCATGTGCACTTGGATGTGTTCCTGCAGAGAGAAATTGTGGAACATGGAAGAGTTACAGATGTGCCCAAGTATGCATAATGAGACTCATACATGTACAGGGTACATACATACATACATACATACATACATACATAGATAGATAGATAGATAGATAGATAGATAGATAGATAGATAGAGAGCAGTCCGAGTAGGTAGAAGTCATTATACTTTCTTTTTTTTAAATAAATTCTTTTGACACTCTCTGACACCAAGTTTCCATTGTACACAGAAAATAAATCATCTATCTAAAAAAAAACTTAAATAAATATATAACACACTGACAACATAAATGAAAAAAAAAAAAAACACACACAGCTTAAAAAAAAAAGAAAGATAAATTACAGTGCAGAGGTTCACTACTTCTCGTGTACGTTTTTGAAAGCGTGAACGCGCACGTGACGTCACACGAAGCTCCCCGTGCACGCGCCTCAGGAAGTCTTTCCTGGAGGAAACTCGGCTGTGCGAGGCGTTAACGATAAAAACGCGGATAAATGATGAATATTTCACTGAAATAGCCACGTTCACGGGTAGGATATCGTTTACTTTTCCACTGTTCGTTCACATACACGAAACTGAACAGACTTAAAAAGAACCGAAGAGCAACAGGTTGATAAGCTAGTTATGCTAACTGTTTAGCTTACAGTGTTGTTAGCAACCAACCAGCAGGTTTACCAAGAGGTTTGGCTTTATGTTCGGCTAATACAGGACTAAAAACAGCTTTTACAGGTTCCTAATGGAGGTATTTTATAAATTTCACACGAAAGGAGCTAATGTTATATATTACTATTGGAGATATAAAATAAAAATAAAGTCAAGCCAAACCTCCGTGTTTAGTTCAGCTAGCTCGAGTTAACGGTTCTAGCTAACTAGAAACAAATTAGCTTTAAACTCGGAGAGAAGTGTTCATTATTGTACATATTTACTACTAAATATCTAGAAATACCTAGAAAATATATATGTAATGTACAGTGATAGCACCAGTCATTCGTAGTTAATTATATATTTTTTATTGCTATTATATTCATAAAAGAAAGAAATATTAATTACAGTAAGGGATATCCACGTTAAAGACAATTAGAGAACATAAACACTAAGATGATATGATATATATATATATATATATATATATATATCATATATATATCATGGTGGCGGCATTACAATCGATACAAATGATAACATCTCTGAGATTAATATCTGTATATAATATATAAACTATATCTAAGTATAATAAACTTTGTGCCTGGTTTTAGCTGAAAAATAAACTCAGTTCTCTCCAAAGGTTTTTAGGATAATTGCACTCAAAAAACTAATGTCTGAAAGAAATTCTGGCTTAAACTGAAAAGTAAAAAAAAAAAAAGGAAGATTATAATTACAGGGATAAATATGTAAAATTTTTAGATTCTTGAATTTTATTACAGATGAAGAAAGCACGCCTTGTTCTGTGGAGTTTAGCATAAAATAAGAGTTCTCTCAAGGCTTTTTGTTTTTGTGTGACTGAGTCACTAATGACGTCATGTAAAGTGTGTTGTTTGTGGCAGACACTGATAACAGCCCCTGAGAGATGTGTAATGTTAGGGGTTATTGTCTGGTTTTAGCCACTCAGATACACATGCATTAGCCTTAACTGGAGGTTGAACAGAAGATTGAACAATGATTGCTGCTGTTGGTAATGTATAGAGTTACGCAGTAGTAGTAATGACTAGGCATTAGGGATATGGTCACTAGTCATTAGAGTTATAGTCAGAATACTGTTGTCTTTAACCAAAATGTCTCAGAAGCCTGCTTTTCATTTCTTAAATATGTTCAATTCCGCCCATCTCCGTTCTCTCAGGTTTAGTGTTGGAACTGTTTCCCCGCCATGTCTTGCCGTGACATCCACGCCACGAACGCGTTTGCCTTCATCATCGCCCTGCTCTCGGTGGGTGGATTAGCCGTTGCTACAGTCATCCCTCAGTGGAGGACAACACGTCTGCTCACCTTTAACCTCAACGCCAAGAATGTTACAGTGTACGATGGACTGTGGACCAAATGTGTCCGGCGAGACGGCTCCAGCGGGTGTTACTACTTTGACTCAGAGTGGTACTCCAAAGTAGATCAGCTGGATCTCAGGCTTCTGCAGTTCTGTTTACCAGCAGGTTGGTGTTTATTGCTACCAATGCAACATGTTTTTCACACTCCCTGGATTAGTTACTTTTAAACTTCTTAAAATTGTATCAAGACCGGTATTAAGGGCACGACAAAGGATTGTTAATGTTTTCAGTGAAACTGCAGCAGAGGCTTTAAAATGACAAACTGCTCCGGTAAAAGTTACTTTAAATTAAGTTACTGCTTTAAAACAGGATCCTGAACAGTTTAGTGTTTTACAGTGAAGTGTGGACTCTTCATTTCCACAGGTCTGTTCTTCTCTGGCCTGGCTCTGCTGATCTGTCTCACAGGTATGTGTAAGACGGCATGCTGCTCCAAAACCCCAGATGACATAAAGTCCAGCCGCTGCCTTGTTAACAGCTCAGGCTGCCACCTGGTGGCCGGGATGTTCCTCCTGCTAGGAGGTGCCATCGCTATGCCGCCATCCGTCTGGTTCTTATTCCACACACGTCAGTTGAACTCACGCTACGCTGACATTTTCTCCACAGAGTTTGCAGTATATGTGGCTATTGGCAGTGCTGGTGGCCTCGAGTTTGCCGCCCTGCTGATGTTCATGTGGTACTGCATGTGCAAAACGCTGCCCTCGCCCTTCTGGCTGCCCCTGCCTGAGCCGCCCGTCATGAGCAGCAGCATTTCTGCTCAGCCACTAATGGCCAACGGCCTGCCACCGCCTGTTACCTACGCTCCTCAGAGCTTCCCCCCTGCTGTTCTAGATGCTCCGGCTTTCGTGCAAGCCCCGGGGTACCCACAGCCCATGCCAGGCCCGCTTGTACCGCCTCAGGTATACATGCCCCAGATGTCTGTGCCTGATGGATACGGGTCCGAAGCAGGAGCCTCACAGGCTTACGGTTACGCCCCCTCACAGAGCTATGCCCCTTCACAGAGCTACGCCCCTTCACAGAGCTACGCCCCCTCTCAAAGCTATGCTCCCTCTGTAAGCATTGCCCCTTCTCAGAGATATGCTGGACATCGCTACTCCACACGATCGCGCCATTCAGGAATTGAGATCGACATCCCCCTCCTGACAGAGTGACACCGATAGAAATCCACTGTGTCCTCCAGTGTATGGCTAATGATCACCAAGCAGCAGTGGATGTCCCACTGACCCAGGCCATGCAACTCTAAATACACAAAATTTCTTATTTTAATCCCACTTATCATTAGAGCAAGCAAGAATGAAAACAGATGCATAATAGGAAATACACTGAAAGTAATCTCTGTGAGATAAATTAGGAAGAATTTGTCACCAATGTCACCTTTAAGACGAAAGAAAATCCGATAATGGATAACGATGAGCAAAATAATATACACGGGGTGGACAAATCATATATTCATTAACTAGCCCTCTGGACAAATAAATAAAAACTCCAGTGTGTTGCCCAGTCCCATGTTTTAGTTGCCTGGAAACCTAATTGGCGCATTAATACAGACTAAGGAAAATGAATGCGTTTTTATAAGAGTGTTTTTTCCCCCCCTTTTCTTTCTTTTCTGGTTGTTGAACCTACTTATCCACCAGTCAACTACAAATAAAAAAACAAATAGCCTGGACATGAAGTCTGTTTGTCCCAGAAACATTAGGTATTAATTTGTCCACCCCTGAAACAGATAATTAAAGACAAAAATATATTTTACAGGTCTTTGTTGATAAGATTGTCAATTTCTCAAGTTCACAAACAGTTCAAAACAATAATAATTCAATAATCCAGATTGAAGTAGTAATCTATTGTGGCCTAATTCTCTTAATTTATCAGTCAGCACTACATTAGATATGATGGCTTCATTTTTTTTTTTTATCCACCTTTCTGGAATTGAGCCAAGAACAGGTTTTATGTTGAAAAATGTTCCTTTATTTTATTTTATTTTTTTATTTTTCTACTTTTAGTAGACATTTGAAATGGACATTTTCATTTGAACATAAGGGTTAATGTGAAAACGTCGGCTACAATTTTCGCCTGTGACCCAGATGAGGTGGACGCTGTCACTCTGGTCAGCTGTGCTGAGAGACGACACTTCCTGCATCTTTGGATAAGACTTTTTCCCCTCATGGTTTACAAAAAAAAAAAAAAAGACACTCTCACTGTATGAGCAGTGTAAATGGTCAAAGGCAATAAACAAAATGCTGACACTGTAGCTGAAACAAAACTATTAGCTGCGTCACTACACTGTATTTTGAACTTTTTAATTAACACTCACACTTTTAAACTAACACTGATATTAACGCTATGCTACTGATATGCCTTTGTTAAATATATCAGGGTTCTTCAGGACATCTCAAGCTTTTTTACTTATTTTATAGGGAACTGAACTAAAAACTGACAAAGGGCAGCTGTTTTATTCCTCTGCAGTTATTACATTGTGTTATGCAGTGAGGGCAAGTGGATCATTTTCCCTAAAATATTAATTTCTTAATATTTTACACAAATACTGAAGGGTTAAAAAGTTATTTAGATATGAAGTGCTCTGTTTAAGTGTGCCAACTTTTTATAAATTTGTGATTTTAATTGTCTTTCTTTCTTTCTTTTTTTTTTGTACAAACTATTGGTTGTTATTTGCTCCTGCTTAACGTCTTATTTGCACGTATTTTTACATTTTGCCCTTAAAGAATAGCCAGGGCTGAGGAATCAGCTTAGTGAATGCTATGTTAAAGATGTTACACTCATCATTCCATGTCAAGATGCATTCTGATGATGTTTAAAAAAAATGTAGGGAAATTTTAATGTTTTGTCACTAATCTTTTTTTAAAATGACTACGTCTCAAAGCATAAATGACTAATGTCTAAAATATGTACTTAATAAAAAAAACACTGTTTAAAAGAATCAACTAAATGATCTCCGAACATACGTATTTTTACAAAATCACAGTGAAATATGTTTGAACTTTTTGAAACTTGCAACAAAGGTTTTAGGATAGACCTTATTCAAATTTGCAAAGGAAAAAAAGAGAATATGGCTGAAAGGAATATTCAGCCTCGTGGGGTATAAACCATGGTAAATGTTTATGGATATAATTCACCTGTTGGACCGATTAACCTAAACCAACAAACGTGTGTATGAATGCACTGACAGCACAAATTCAGTGTTTATTTCCTCTTTCAGAGTACAGTACCAAAAACAGCCTTTTTTGTCTCTTAGGTACATAGGACCATACAAATGTTGTAAGTGGCCTACATGGGTAAAAATGTATTTAAAATAAATAAATAAATAAAAATACAAGAAAGGTGCACAATATGGAGCTTTTAACTGCTCTTAAATATTGTTCTAAATGTATTACATTTAGATTTCATTTTTTAGTTGTTCCTTATGAAGTGATACAGAATAATACAAGCCACTGATGGTGTACGGAATCCTGACAATAAGGTGGCCCATAACAATAGCACCCCACTGTGATCTCTTACAGGAGAACAAAACCTGTTTATGTCGCTCGTGTGCTACGAATTAAAAATATGACACACAAAAGATGGCAGCTTCAATTACATAATTCCCTAAAGATCTTTTCATGTTCATAATGTGTATTTGGAAGGTCACTAAGGCTAATAGCGTACAGCTCAGAGTGTCGCCCTCTCATACACTCGATAAAGACTCGTCCCATGATAACGAGCTTACAGCCTGGAGAAGCTACACCTCATGGAAAACCAGAAACTGTAACAGACATTCTGGTTTTAATGTGTGTTTTCATATCAACACAGCTGAGACCATTAGAATAAATGTGTTATGGATATGCGAGACTGTTTTAAAAGTGTAAAATGCCTCTTAGCCAATGACTCATTTGTTTGTTTCACCATTTTGACTCATCTTTGACACAAAGCCATGGAAGCTAAGATTTACTCACTGCTAAGTAAAAGTCACAACAGATGTCTGTTCGGTTTGCCTCACTTAGGTGAAATACTGATGTTTGAAAACTACACAGTGTGGAACAGAGAACATAATTCCTCCCTCGTTCAGTGGCATCACGCTGGGTTTCCACCCCTTCCCCCTCTATCATGCACTCACACAAAAGGGGGGAATTCTGTAAAGGATTAGGGGTCTAAAGGCAGATGGTCTCTCAGATGGTTTGTTATAGAAATGAGATGGGGTGTGTACATGTATGAAGACAAAGAAGGGGCAGGGGTATGAGGGCATGGGTGAGTGTGTGTGATGAGGGGGTAGGGTATGAAGGATAAGGGTGAATGGATGTGTACGTGTGAAGAGGGGGTAGTGTGTGATTGAGAGTGTGTATCATTGCTTGTTCTCTCTAGGGAACCAGGTCATGAATAAGAAGCAGGTCGGGGAATGGCACGCGCTTCCCATAATCCCCCGGCACTGACCGATGACACGATATGAGATAGCAGGATAGATATAACAAGGAAAAAAAGAAAGATTGGAGGAAAAGGTGTAGAAAAAGGAACAAGTAAACAAAAGAAAAGATAGAGGGAAATGGAAGAGACCATATTGTAAATGTGCCTATGCCAAGCATAAAACCTCATACACACATTCAGATACACTCATTATACAAAAATACTCACACACTCGCACAGTCTCTGTGCTTCAGATGTGTGGTGCTGCTGAAGAGACAAAGACAAATGGATATGTGCTTCCTGATTGGTTAGTGTTTGTATGAATGATACAGGGAAGAGTGTGTGTGTGAGGGAGAGAGAGGGTGTGTGTGGGGGTGTATGGCTAGTCCTGCATGTTCTACCTGGCTCACTCTAGAGGCAATGCTGTAACAGGGACATCCTGTTTTGCACAGAAAGCAACAGTGGCATCATATCTGTCAAACCTAGGACAGAAAACAAGCAGCCCAAACGCAATACCTAAAAAAACCCTCCAGACCAAAACACAGGCTAGAATATAAACCTTACTATTCTAAACAGACAAGTATAAACTAGTCAACGGCACATATTATAAACAGACGAGTCCAAACTAGTCAAAATGCCACATAAATAGACAAGTATAAACTAGTCAAAACACCACATAATATAAACAGATGGGTCCAAACACCACATAATACAAATAGACAAGTATAAACTAGTCAAAACACCACATAATATAAACAGATGAGTCAAAACACCACATATTAATAAGAAGACAAGTATAAACTAGTCAGAATATCACATATTATAAACAGACGAGTGCAAACTAGTAAATAGAAGACATTTTGTGTCTGATTTTATGGTGGCTGAACATTAAGCACAGGTACAAGAGGCTTTTGGCTTCAGGCATTCTCTGCAGCGTCCCACACTGAGACACAGTATGGTGGCCAGAGAGGGACACATTTCTGCTGCAGCACTGCGGATGACAGATGCATGAGCCATATGGCCAACTGGGTTGGATTCGTCTCTATGGATTATTCTCATGTCTGAACCCATCACATCACAGCATCACCTAGTCATGAGGTGATGCATGAGGTGACGGGGTCAGGGCTAACGGTCAACAAAACCACACTGGAAATGGCTAAAAGAAGCTGGGTCATCTTCAGGGTTAGTGATGTCACCGCATGACTGCTTATATTACTGACCTCCTTTATGAGAAGACAGAAGTGTAGTTCTTAAGAAAAGAATGGTGGATAAAGTTCTGACTTTATCCACCATAAAGTCAGAGGTTTCTCCATACTCATGCCTAAATGAGGGCTAGCATAATGTACTGTGATTCTTCAAGTTTGTCTGTAACAGCATTCTTATTTTAGTCTCTAAATAGGAAAAGAAGGAAGGGTACCATGAACATCATTACATCCTTCTGAGTGCTGGGCTTGAACTAGCATGCCTTATCTAAATGTAGTAATACCGTAGTAATAGATTTAGTAATAGTAATAGAACAATGTCCTTTCATTGTTAACTTTGACTGGCGTCCAAGTGTTAAAATCTTACATAGAAAATGCTCAAATCAGGATTTTCTTCATTGTGTAATCAGTTAGGTCTTTAGGAGCTGGACAGAAGGACTTACACATCCCAATTATCCACCAACATAATTACAAATTGGCAGCACAGTGGCACAGCAGTTACAGCTACAGCCTCACAGCTCCAGGGTCCCTGGAACCGAGCTCAAGTGACTTTCTGTGCAGAGTTTCACATTTTCTCCTTGTGGGTTTCCTCCAGTTTCTCTGGTTTCCTCCCACCTCCCAAAAACATGCCTGTAGGTGGATTGGCTACTATAGATCGGCCCCTTGATTGGTGTGAATATTTATGTGCACGGTGCCCTGTAAAAGACCGGCATCCCATTCAGGATGCATTGCCACCTATTAGCGCACCTACTGTTCCCAGGATAGGCTTCGGACTCACTGTCACTCTGACCAGGTTAAAGCGCTTACTGAGTGATTTCATGAATGATTAAAGAAATTGAAGTTGAAATCAACAAATCAGCAGCCAAAACACAACTCTCATGGAGAGACTAGATCTCAATTATTAGAAAAATGTTTCCATCACCTTTTTCCATGTAATCAGCCATGTAATATTTTATAATTTTATCAGAATTTCCAAATTGTCTATATAATCCAAGTATATTTCATAGGCACAAATTCAAAATTTGTATAAAAAGGTGTTTGAAACTCCCATTATACACTCTTCCACTGAAGTCATGAAAGCAAAGGCCACGCCAACCTGGCTCAATGTGTGTTTGAAAACGCCAAGGTGACCCACACCAAGGGAATACAGAACTAACAGCTAATTTTCTAATCCAAAAAAGCTGTTTTTATACTGATAAAGCTGGTACAGAAATCTGTTAGAAAGAAGGAACTGTACCTGAAGCGTTAATAATCACTCATATTCAAAAAAGCTCATCTTCCTAGTGTAAAGTACGAACCTGGAGAGGCTTCTGTTTTCATCTTCATCATCCTTCTCTCTCTTTCTCTCTCTCTATCTCTCTGCTCTGTTTCTCCATCATCAGTATATTTCTTGCACAAGATGAATAATGCATGGCTGTTAGATCCTGTAGCATTGCAACTCCAAGAGCTGCCTTCTACTTATCCATTAAAGTCTTTTTTTAATTTACATTTTACATTGTTTTCTATGTCAAATGTTTAATTTCTCTAATAAACCTGGAAAATCATTTCTATATTACAAAATATATTTATGCTACATGACATTATATTATATTACATTATATCATTAACATCATTAACAGAAAATGTAGTCTGTTAAAGTAGGTTTGAGACTAAATATCAAGATGTAGTCGATATGGCTATATGGTGTGACGTTTATATGAAAACTTTTAATATTACGAGCTGTACACGTTTATCCTGTGAGAATTCTGTGTACACTTTTCACAGTATCAACTATTTGTGCTACAACAGGACACTAAGACTAGCTTTATGCTAATCATCTATGTTTTTCTGACTCTTCTTCCTCTAAGACTCTCTCTATTTCCTTCTTTTCCTAAACACTCTTCCTGTTAATCTTTCATTTAAATGTCTACAAGATGCTCATAATCACAACGCTGCACTACAAAGTCATAGAATTCACTTCTCCTAGCTGCCATTATAATTAGACAACAGGCTAACATGCTAATTCAAATTACTCCTGTCTGTCTTTACACGAATTACATTAATTCATGATTGTTAAGAGATGGAAAGCCATGTCTATCACCCAAACTCCATTTACAGCCAAAAAACAACAATAATTACCTCAGGCTCCTTACTCTGAGCCTTATTGCATTAGCATTGCTAGCACTGTTAGACATTAGTGGCTAAGAGTACTAGCTCTGCTGACATGGAACAAAAGGCTCACATATTGTTATTTATTAGGACTAAGATATAACATGCTGGGCCAGGAATAACCCTGTTAAATAGCTCATTACTTCACTCAGATGTTTCCCTCTGAGGTAAATCTAGAATAAAAATTGTTTATTTATAAATATATGTATAATAAATTGCAATTTCAGCTAGTGGCTCAAGTCACACAAGTCAACTAAAGGCAATCAGAGAATCTATGCGTGTGTGTGTGTGTGCGTGTGTGTGTGCGTGTGCGTGTGTGCGAGAGAAAGTGGACCTTTACTTACATTCTCCTTGCCCTCTTCATCCGGTTCTATCAGGTACGTGTGATTTCCATCGAAAAACATCCCGCTAGATAACGAAACAGGAAAGAGTGAGATCATTATGCCTCAGACATACAGAGAAGTAAAAAGGTCATACAAGTGTAGATATTTTTAATGCCCTTCATACACACACATTCAAACTGTCACTTCAGCACAATTGCAAAGGTCAGAAATGTGTGGGCTTTTCATCAATGCAAAATTTCTAAGAGTGCATAGCTGAACACTTAGGCTCAAACTACACCCTTCTACATGTACCTGTGAAATAATGTGTAACTATTACATATGTAATACTAAAATAACATACAGTATAATACTATTTTGTGTATATAATAATTCAGTATAGGAATGATTCACTGCTTTTTCATTACACATTCTAATAAGTGTGTATCGTGTATAGTATGCATTTTTTTATTTATAAGTTTGGTTGTTTTTTTATATATAAAAATCCCAGTTTACTTCAATTATCGCATCATTACAATATTGGATAGGTTCAAGGGGGTGAATACTTATGCAATATGCAAGGCACTCTTGCTTAATTGGACATAGACTGTTTTAATCTTCTGTGTGTACTTAATAAATGACGATCTTAAAAAATGAGTCTTAAAGTAATTTCACAATGTTTTTTAACGTAATCTCTTATCCATGCATTTACTAAAGACAACTCATTTATAATGGAAGTCCAAGGGCAGCTGTTGATTTTTAGTCCATAAATGTTACAGAGAAGCATATTTTTGTCAAACACTTTCATGATTTTTTTTTTAGTAAAAAAAGTATTCGCAAATTCTACATCATCATTTGTGCTTTCAAAGATGGTTACATCTGATGGCATGAGGTTTCATGGTGAACCTTCAGGAATGTGTCAATAATCAGAACTATTTTTTATTGTTCCAGATAAAACTACTTAAAATGAGCTTTTCTCTCATGTCTATCACCTTCTAACACCTTTATTAAGTGACATATTTTTAACTGTGATATGCAGTCATTTTTTTATGGAATTCAACAATTGCCCTTAGACGTTTGTTTGGACTGTTCTTTTCTCAGTACAGGGGAAACTGGAAAATTTTTGCTGCAATAATCACATACGCTACATATATGATGTATAGAATATTAAGTTGGAGAAACATTGGAGTATTCCTTTAATGGCAGTTATAATACTTTATTATCCCAAGTATAGTCCCAAGTTAGCCCTCTGGGGTGTGTTTGTCCAGATATCGGACTGCTCCAGACGTAAACACACACAGACAATGTCATTATGTCCTGGAGTCTGGACTCAATCAGCTGAATCATTATTGAACCCCTCTCTTCAGATTTAGCAGCAGACACAGCAAGGTGAACTCGTCCTGTATATAATGTCACGTACAAGCACTATATCATATACACGCACACACATACACACACACACTCTTGTGACATTCTCTCCTTCACATCTGAAGGGACAATCTTACCTGTGCTTTTATTTAAGTTTATAAATAAAATTAATTATCACCTAGAATGGAAATCTTTTGATAATCATGCTCTCTCTCTCTCTCTCTCACACACACACACACACACACACACACACACACACACACACACACACACACACTGCTCTCTGGCCCCAGCCTCTAATTGGTTGACCTCAATGTGGACAATGGATATGTGCATGTATGTGTGTGTGCGTGTGTTCATGTGTGTGAGACAGAAAAAGAGCCAGAAAGCTAAGAGAAGATAGAAAGAAAATCTGTATGTATATATATATATATATATATATATATATATATATATATATATATATATATATATATATATATATATATATATATAAACAATATTTCATAAAGCAAACACAGTCAGCATAGCTACGGTCTCAACACACTCCATCTAGCACACCAATGTCATGCAGTCCGTTTACTGTGCTCACATGTGAACATACTGTAGATATATTTTTTTTTGATAAATTATATTTAGAATATGGACAGAAGCCAACTATTTATTTATTTTTGGCTTTATTAATGGTTGGCTGGCTTAATGTGTCTGGCTTAAGGAAAAACGGTTTAGCCTTCACCTGGGAATTGGCAGGTGACCAAATTGGGGAGAAAAATGAGAAAAAATATATAGGCAGGCAAAGTTAATAAATGGTAATCCATAATCAATGTCCAAACACAGAGAGTCGAAAACCAGAACAAATGGGAAAACTGGAAAACAAGGCTCAGAAATACTAGATACAAAATTCATGGTAAGACTTTGCCACCAACGATAGCATGCAGAAAATATAAAAAGGCAAATTAATCAAGAACTAAACACAGGACAGGCGAACACAACAGGGAAACAAACCTATGATGGGTTAGGAGTGGAGACAGGACTAGAACAGAAACAAAAATAAACAGGAGCACGTGGCATTCTTTAAAGGGACAAAACGCAACAGGGCCTTTTAGTTCATGCAGTTTCCATCCACCAGCTGTAATCAGTCAGTCAGTGTGCTTTGCTAACTTTCCGTTGTATTATTATTATTATTATTATTATTATTATTATTATTATAGATTTGTAAGTAGTCTGAATACATGCCTTTGTAATAATTGTTCTGGAGAGAAAAGGTGTGTGTGTGTGTGTGTGTGTGTGTGTGTGTGTGTGTGTGTGTGTGTGTAAGCAGTGCACTGCTCTAATTTAATGCTTTATGTAGCAAAAGAGAGAGAGATTTGACCTGACTCCTTCTTACACTAAAAATACTGACAAAAGGAACTGAGCTATCCTGGAGGAGCACACATCAGCAAGGCTGTGTGTTTGTGTGTGTGTGTGTTGGGGGGGGGAGGAAAAGCCCTAGTTCTTTATAGAAATCTTTTCAGGCACCTTGGGAATATGACCAAGATTGGGACAGCACACAAGGAGCTAAATAGTGAGCCATTTTGACTGTGTGTGTGTGTGTGTGTATGTGTGTGTGTGTGTGTGTGTGTGAGAGAGAGAGAGACAACTGAAGCATTTGGGAATTCAAATGTTTCAGTTATTGTTTCTGTACATTCACTGGCCATTTTAATAGGAACACCTTTACACCTATTTCAGAAACTGCTGATCTCCTGAGATTTTCACACAAAACTGTCTCTAGAGTTTATACAGAATGGCACAAAACACAAACAACATCCAGTGAGTAGCGGTTCTGTGAGCAGAAGCGCCTTGTTAATCAGAGAGGTCCGAGGAAAATGGCAGAGAAGACTGGATCGAGCTGACAGAAAGGTTACGGTAACTCAAATAACCACTCTTTACATCTGTGGTGAGCAGAAAAGCACTTCAAACCTTGAAATGGATGGTCTACAATAGCAGGTTTCACTCCTGCCAGCCAGAAACAGGAATTTGATGATACAGTGGGCACAGGCTCACCGAAACTGAGTAGCTGGAGATTGGAAAAGGACCATGTGACATTCCTATTAAGTGGTCAGTGACTGAAAGTAATAAATGGAGTCAGTGTTCTGAAAGTTATGCATGTAGCGACGATACCTGCAATTTCTCCAAACCATGATTCATTATTCACTTTCTACTGTATCTGCATTACACTCACAACAACTTGAGATCTCATTCATATTCGGTTGGTATAAAGAAAGTACAGGTGGCCGTGCTCATGGGAGCATATTGAGATCTCACACATTATTATGTAACATATTTATTGCTTTTATTCATTCATCTGCAGTAAATATTTTATTCTGGTCAGGGTCATAGTGGTTCAAATTACTAATTTAATTACTAAAATACCAACCAAACCTCTAGTGTAAACACCCAAACACTCAGAGATGAATGCAGACACTTGAACTAAGTGTGTGTGAGATACAATAATAAAAGCATTTGATAATTATGCAGCTCTAATTGCTGAATGAGACAATAATTACTGCTTTGGCCTGTCACTGCTGTATACAAGAATGTGTTTATGTATTAATGTATTAATGTGTGTGTGTGTGTGTGTGTGTGTGTGTGATTTGGTGTGATAATGAGAAAGAGGACGTGATATAATGGCTATTTCACTGCTGACATACTATGCAAATCTGTATAACGTTTATATATTCTATGACAAAAAAGTTTGAAGTTCTACTTTTAGTCACATAAGGGTAGACACTCACTGTGCAATATTAATGTAAATGTAAAACAGAAATGTAAAACTGAGTTAAATATCAGCAACAAAGAAAATTCTCTGGGTAAATGTGTGGGTTTATATCTTGGTGAGGATCAAATGTCACCACAAGGATAGGACCTTGTAGACCTTGTGAGGACCTTGTGAGGACATTTGGCTGGTCCTCACTAGGAAAACTGCTTTTTTATTTAAAAAACTAAAAGGTGTGTGTGTGTGTGTGTGTGTGTGTGTCGGGGGGTTCATGGGCTTAGGGGTGGCTAGTAGAAGGAAAAAAACTTACTGCATTCCATGGCAAGTGGACAGCGCCACAAAGGACTCGGGAATATCTCGTACTGTTCCATGGTAGTAACAGTGCTCCCCACCCTGAGAGAAAACACACACCCACACAAACAGTAACTCACATGTGCTTTTAAAATGTGTCATTTATAACCAGTAGTTACAAACATGTCCTGTAATTTGTGTTAAAACTATTCTCAATTAAACATTCTGCATTATTCCAGATAACTATTTTAATACTGAAGTGTAATTAATGTAAATTTCCGAAAGGACACAGAAAGTCATGTGGATGATAATAACGTTCATACCACAGTCCTAATACGGTAACATTTTGCTAATGGAAACATTTGTGTCACTGATGAGGTCTCTATTAGAGATATGCGAAGCCACTTAGCCTTGTGGTATAATTATGCGAACACGCACATACAAACACAAACAACCTGGCCATGTTGCTAAGAAACTGAATGGCAGGCAATTCATCAGCACACACACACACACACACACACACACACACACACACACACACTAGTTCCCTCGCTGGCATTACAAGTGTGTCTCTGCATACTAATGACCAGCACAGACTCCATCCACATACCAATAGATGCCAACAGCCTTCTGTGAACATTTTATAGAAAAATAAGCGCAAAACTAAATAACCTTGTTAGATTATTTTATACCACATTTTAAAGAACAGGTCTACATGTGTCCACCACTTTAGGTGGTAACATAATCATGTACAATTTATTATTGATTTTGACTACTGCCTGATAAAATATCGATGTCTAATAGTTAGAAACATGTTCTGTAATTTGTGTCAAAACTATGTGGGATGGACAGGCAATGTCAGTCTTGTGATAAGTGGTCAATATACAGATACAAGTCAATTAAAGCATCAGTTAATATTCACATGAAGCATCAGAATGGGAAAAATGTGACCTCGGTGACCGTGGCATGGTTGTTGGTGTCAGATGGGCTGGTTTGAGTATTTCAGAAAATCTCCTGAGATTTTCATGCACAAAAATCTCGACTTTTAATCTAGAGTTTACATGAAATGATTTAAAAAAACATCCAGGGAGCAGCAATTCTGTGGGTGGAAACACCTTGTTGATGAGAGAGTTGAGAAGAAAATGGCCAGACTGATTGGAGCTCAGAGGAACACTACGGTAGCTTAAATAACCACTGTTTACAACCATGGTGAGCAGAAAAGCATCTCAGAACACACAACATATCAAAACTTGAGGTGGATGTGCTAAAACAGCAGAAGACCACACTGGGTTCAAAAGCTACCATAGGGACAGATTAATTGAAGTGGGACAGTGGAAGAGTGGAAAAACATCGCCTGGTCTTTTACTTTATCTTCAACTGTCCAGTTTAGGCGAGTCTGTGCACACTGTAGCCTCAGATACCTGTTCTTTGCTGAGTACTGACTGTTACAAAGTGCTGACACTGGAGACTCCTTCCATACATGTTAAAATAAACCTTACCTAAAGCTTCAAAATATCAATAAATGCATTGTTACAATAGAAACAATAGAAGAGTGCATTAATATAAACCTGTGATTTGAATTATAGCTGGGACTTCTGTCAGAACTACTCATAAAAAAAATAATCAACACCTCCCGGCCAATCAGATCTGAGAGCTGAAGAACACTGTGGTAGAAACAATATTACTGTATAATAAAGTGAAGCATTAAGTCTTCTTGAGTGTGTCTGTGTAGACTGCTGAGACAGTTTCTTAATTTAGTGGACACTGTTGACAATACAATACATATAGTCAATATGCTGATGGCACACACACACCTTAATATAAGCGTGAGTTATAGTGTGTGTGTGTGTGTGTGTGTGTGTGTATGAGATATGAAAATGCTTCTCAGCATAAGTGCTTGGCTGCCATTAGGACTGAGGGGTCTCTCTCCTTCCTCCCTGTGGACCTCCTACAGCACAGCTCTGCAGCATTTTCCTGGCAGATCGATTTAACACACATGCCCTTTCTGTCTCTCTGTCCATTAATGCATGTCTATATTGACCTTATACTATATATTTGCATCATCTTTTAATGCTTTTTTTTTTTTTATTCCTCAAGCTATTTTTTCCCCAAAAAATATTCCCCAATAGTCCTTATTGGTTGAAGTGCTGAAAGCAGACTCTCTCATACTGTCTCTATCACACACACACACACACACACACATCTTCTCTCAGTCTCATTCTTCCCCTCTTTCATTCCTGAAGGGTGAGGACTTGGCTTAGAGCCAGGCTTCCAGACTAATGACCCAGCATGCATCAGTGCTTTGCTCGGAAGCACTGAGATTTAGGGAGACCATTACAGATCTCACACACACACACACACACACACACACACACACACATGTGCACACACAAACACACACAAACACACACAAATACCAAGCAACTATCTATTAAGAGAAACAGATCCTGCATATTAGCCTACATAAAAAAGCAGGAAGTGAAAATCTTGGATTGCAGGTAAACAGGAAATGAGAAAGAGAGACAGAGAGAGAGGAGGAAGGAGGGATGGAGGACAGCTAAATATAACTACATTTCTGCTCTAGAATTCAGTTACTTCTTTTTGCTCAGAGCTCGTCTTTCCCAAACTTCTGAGCCCCTGACTTCAGTTCTCTCTCACTCCACATACTCTCACTCTATGTCGATGTCTCGTGCTCTTCCATTTCTTTTCACAGTCTGGCTTATCAGCCTGTTTGTGCCCGTTATTGATTATATCACCAAAATGATGCTCCATGTACAGTAACAGTGCATTAATATAGTAATATTAATAATAGTCAGGAAATATAGCACCTTTTCCTCAATTCTTTCTGGCTTGCACCTTACACAGCTAGAGAAAGTGTGTGAGAACAAGTCTCCAGATGGATATTCCGGCTTGTCATACTATAATTAATCAGAGACGATCACACACACACACACTCAGGAGAGAATGAGGGTGTCAGTCCCGGAATGCATAAGTAGGACAGTGTGAGCCTGTCTCCAGTGTGTGTTATATGTGTATCTGTGTGGGTGGGGACAGGAAATGTACCTGTTCGGGGATGTATGCATCTTCTCTGTCTGAGAACAAATTCAGACTCCTTTTGATTTGCACACACATTCAGGCCATGATTTACAAAACGAAACTTGATGACACCGGCAAAAATGTGTAATCTGATTTAATAACAGGGTCTACTGAGAATCGCGTCTTTCATATCAGCAAATTGTCACTTCCTGTTCTTGTGTTTGCCTTAATTAGTACAAAGTTAGGGGCGTTTCTGCAAAAAACATAAAATATCTCACATGGTTTGTAAACAAATAAATTATTTATACCACAGTGCTGTGTTTGAGTTCTGTTGAGTTCTCGATTCTGATTGGTCAGAAAGTGTTGCTGTAATTCCAATCACAGGTTTATATCAAAGCACTCCTTCTAATACGTTATTGCTTCTATAGTAACAGCGAATTCACTGGTACTTGCATGATGGACGTTCAGCATAATCTGAGACTAATAATAAACAGATTTTTAAAAAATGTGTCCGTATTTAACATTTAAGAAAATGTATAATCTTTGTAAGAAGGTGTTTATTTGTGAGGTGCAACATTTACAGAAGGAGTAAGGTGTAACATTTAAGGAAGGAGTCTCCTGTGTCAGCACTTTGTAACAGTTTCCCACCACAGGAAAGTCCTGCTGTTATTTGAAAACAATCAGTAACGCCACTCTGAGTCAGGTCACGTCATTCCATCGCGTTGATTATTTCCCTATAACACCCTTATGTTTTTATTCCTTACATAGCAGTCACAGTATAATTAACTAAAAGTCACTATGCAACCTTACTAACAGTTAAAGAGCCCACAAATTCAAACATTTCATTTCAAACAGAAATGACTTATGATCAATAATAGAGTTTAATAAGAACATCTTCAACATCTTTACTATGATTAAAAATGCAAGAATCTGCACAATATGTAATTTAGACATGCCCCTATAGCCTCCTTCTATTCCAGATCTAACCCTTTCCCCCTGCTTCCCTGGTTGTGCTGTACTAATACAAATGGGGTACAGCATTGTAACAAAAAGGGCACACCTAGAAAATCCATCCCTTTATATCTGAACAACTCCGACTCAGAGTCTAAAGAATAGACGTCTGTCCACTAAAAAAGAGAGGCTGATGAGGGAACGACAGTTTATAGCTGCTATAACGTGAGCGATAACTTGCTTCACAGACAAACATAACTATAAATGGCTAAAAAGCACCTTATTGAATAAATTAAAATCTAATCATTGGAAGTGTATAAGGCACTTAAGAAATAAAGCACTTCATGATGTGCTTATAAGGTAAATAATCTACTCTAAGGTAGCGATAGTAACTCTGTTTCATCACCCCACCCTGTTATTGATTATTTTCCTATGTCAGCACATCCCATCATGTTTTATTCCACAGCATATCTATAATATATTGTCCATAATCAGTCCTTTACTGTTAATTTATTAATCATTATTTTATTATTATTTTATCGAATTTTCTTTTATTATTCTCCTTCACGTCTGATGTCTCTTTTCCTCATTTTGTTATAGATGAACAAACATCAAGAAATATAGAAATAATCAAGGGATTATTCACCCACTTGTTCTTGGTGCCACATCCGTTAGAGTTTAGGAGTGGAAGCAGTAAGGCACTTAACAGCTTGAAGCTAAGAAGAAATATCAGTGACTTCCATATGGCTACCAAAAGCAGGTAGATTACAGAGTGATCAGTCTGTTTTGAAATGTTTTTAACTGAAGTAAAAATCCAGACATAAGTCTGATCTTTTTTCCAATTTTCAACTGTCCAGTTCATGTATTGTTCATTCTGAGATGCTTTTCTGCACACCACAGTTGTAAAGAGTGGTTATTTGGCTATTCTCCTCCGCTCTCATTTTTTTCCCATTCTGATGTTTGATGTGAAGATTAACTGAAGCTCTTGATCTGTATGATTGTCTGACTGGATAATTGCATGAATGAGCAGTTGTACAGCTGACTATTAAAGGGTGTATATGAGGATCTTTAAAATTGTCCCATATTTTTCTGCAAACAATACTCTGTATGACACATTGCTTAGTTCTTAGTTATTGACCAGTATGAGACAGCATTCCTGCACAGAAACTTACTTTGGTGATGAATGATTTCCCGTCCTCTGATATATGCCTCTCCACATACTTTGACGACAGCAGGTCACTGAGGAGAAAAGCAGAAAAAAAACAGAATTAACCAAAAGGCTGCTATTCAAATCTCCCTTTCTGCCTTTCCAACAACAGGACACTACATCCAGTAGGAGTCACTTTATTACATTATTTTACATGATCAGCTCTCTCCCTTTCTCCTCTCTTTTTCTTTTTCATCAGCTGCTTTTTTGAGCTCCCTGAATATAAACTCAGCCAATTACAGGCTAAGAAAAGCTCTGGCCGGAACTTGAAACAAGATTTCATACGTACAGATTCAGTAACTTTTATTGAGCGGAAGGTATTGAG
>CM040996.1:4880399-4946229 GCA_022985145.1 Pangasius djambal | reverse complement strand
GTGGCCTCTGTGCCTGTCAGTCTCCATGAAGGAGGTGTGGCCTCTGTGCCTCTCAGTCTCCAAGAAGGAGGTGTGGCCTCTGTGCCTCTCAGTCTCCAAGAAGGAGGTGTGGCCTCTGTGCCTCTCAGTCTTTATGAAGGAGGTGTGGCTTCTGTGCCTGTCAGTCTTTATGAAGGAGGTGTGGCTTCTGTGCCTCTCAGTCTCCATGAAGGAGGTGTGGCCTCTGTGCCTCTCAGTCTCCAAGAAGGAGGTGTGGCCTCTGTGCCTGTCAGTCTCTATGAAGGAGGTGTGGCTTCTGTGCCTATCAGTCTCCATGAAAGAGGTGTGGCTTCTGTGCCTGTCAGTCTCCATGAAGGAGGTGTGGCCTCTGTGCCTGTCAGTCTCCAAGAAGGAGGTGTGGCTTCTGTGCCTGTCAGTCTCCATGAAGGAAGTGTGGCCTCTGTGCCTGGCAGTCTAAGGAGGTGTGACCTCTTTGCCTTTCAGTCTCCATGAAGGAGGCGTGGTTTCTGTGCCTGTCAGTCTTCTGACTCTTTAAAGCTAACACTTGTTTTTCAATTTAAAAAAATATGCAAACTAAATATCAAATATTCCATCATATCATTTTCCCATATTCAAATATTCCATCAAAACAACTAATTGAAACATACTGAACTGATGGCTGCGATTAATGCATCATTCATACATCAGATCATCGTTTCTGACATCCCTATAAGATAGACAACAAGAAACTCAGAGCAAAGTCGCTCTCACCCTGCAGGCTCAGGCAGATTAGCACGGGTATGAATAATGAGTTAGAATAGCGGCACGGAATATAATTCATTTCAAGGCCAGAAGGATGTAAACCAAAAGTGAAATTAATATACTAGCCAGATCTATTTCATTGTAATATTGAAAATTTTTAGTTTTAATCAAGATATCTTTAGAATGAGATGAGAATTTCTGGTCCAGCTGTCATTTACTGTAGACATAAAGCCATTTTAAACTTGGCTCTCTGTTTTCCACAGTACATTGCAACAGGAAAAGACGCCCAACACTAATGAAAGTATGCTAAAATCCAGAGAGAAAGAGAGAATTGCACTGGCTTTTAATATGTTTAATACATATTAACATAGTGACTAATTATCTATATCACAATGTACAGTATATCTCAAGTAAAGTAGCCAATACACATCGTCCTACAAAGGTTAAATTAAACAAGGACAACACATACTGTATGGTACATGCATTTGCATGTGTGTATGTGTGCACATGTGTGAGTGTACATGGTATAGTGATGTGTGTGATGAACAGTTCAGCTCTTTGTGATTTTGCTGTACAGCTTTAAAAGCCTGCAGCGCATTACAGCATCATCCGGCCTCCAGAGAGCACCCAAACTGCAGCCTCAGCAAGCCAAAGATCTGGCTGTACCTTTATCTGAACCTCACACACACACAGTAAATACAATATGACATATACATTCAACATACTTACTATACAGGATTATATATTTATATATACATAATGATACAGATACTAAAAGCGGTCTCTGATCTGTCCTGTGAGTATCAAGCAGACAAGATGCATAAATATAAAACACCTAATTTATCACTGTCACATTACCTGCACACAGTATGCAAGCTCATACTCAGATCTGTATCATGTCCCAATTATCATTCATCTGTTCTTAGCAAAAAAAATAAAATAAAAAGTGCAGTGTGTATATGTTTTCTTATATGCAATGAGATACATGAGGAATAAAACACAACAGGGCATGCTGTTATAGGAAAGGAATCAACGACAGGGTGGTGTGATGAGTGTGAAGGCTGCTTCCACCCTGAAGTTTATTATTTTTTTCCAATAGCAATATGTCCTGAAGTATTTTATTGCTCTTACACCACAGCAATTTTCCAAGAATGTGTAATTTAAAGAACAAAACACCTTCTTGCTACATTTACTGTTGTGGAACATCGATGAAGCAAGTATCACTTACATTCTAGTGGCTATAAACAGTTGTTCCCTCACTATCCTCTCTTTTTTCTCTCTTTTGAAGTTAATAAGACCAAAAAAAAATCCACGTCATACAGTACATGTGTTACAGAGAAACCACATAGTGCCTTATGGTCAGCACCACTCTCAGAGCTGCTGTTATAGAAAATGAATCAACACCTTATAATCAATTTGAATCGGGAATTTAACAGCGCTGTTGTATATAAGAGAAATAAGAATGTGTGTAACAGTGGCATCTCTGCCTTGATCACTGAGAAAGGGGGAACTGAGGCTCAAGAGGGGTGCAAAGGGGTGCTCCTCCATCTGCCAACCTTCCTTTACTCTGACAGGATCAGGCTGTCAATTAACACACACACACACACACACACACACACAAGATAACAGCCAAGACTTTTGTTCCAGCTGACAAAGACACATAATTACTTTAAACCACCATGTTCCATGTTACCACACTGTTATTGGACAAAAAGGGGACATTTGCACAAATACTAACAGGATCATTATCATCACTCAGAAGGAAGACTGAAAAATCTTCCTGTGATTTGACCTGTCCTCGATTGTGCCTGTCAATCTGCCATAAAATGAGGCTAAACTGAACAGACTGAAAAGATGGAAAAGATCTCAAAATATTATGGCAGAAGAAAATGGAAGAATTGGTGTTTTGGCAGCTTTCTCTGTAATATACAAAGACTGTTCGATTTAACTGGAACTGGAACAGACAAAATGAGGTAAGCAGTGTTTAGCTGCTCCAGGAATGCATTCTGTACAGTATATAATCCATTACAAATCAATTACTATCGATTATAACCCATTATAAATCGATTTCTATCGAAAAAAGGACAGACAAAAATAATTCAGATTTTTAAACTGATGTGTAAACTATTTAAGGCTGGCAAAGTGATTTGGCTTTAACGCTGACACTTTTAAAATATTCCTTCTCTATGTCATCATCATTCACAAATTACAAGTAGGCCTACCACAGATTCTTAAAAAAAAATCACATCAATCAGAGGCCACTATATCAAATCATAAATGATTCAGTGGTATCATCAAAATATCAAATTGTTGCCTTAAGAATCGAAATCATATATCATGTGGAAGCCTGAGGTTTACACCCCTATTAGCTAGCTATAGATAATCATTACTGTATACAGTGGTATAACTAGACACCTATGATGAACTGAACAGTGATAGAACAGTGGGTTTGGCACATAAGATCAGCATCATCAATTAGGGAGAAAACATCAGCCTGAAAACATCAGCTGCCCTATAATGTAAATATCTAATTTCATATCATATCATATAAATTTATATAATGCAATAGAAAAAAAGGGTTGAATGTACACACATCCTCGGCAGGACAGATGTAGTCAGCGGCAACGTGTTGGTTATAACGAAAGGTAGCTCGCCTAATAATGAAATGCCCTAATTAATGCAAAAGTGAAATGTATAATTACAGCATTTTTTGTTAAAAATGAAAAAAAAAAAACATTATTGAGTCAGGGAAGAAAAGATTCCCTGAGCTGCTGTGAGTGGTGTGGGGTCGGTAGAATTTAAGCGATTTTCTTGGTATTAAAAAAAAGGTGTCATTTATTCCTTCTCTAAATTGACAAGAAACTATTAAATAATAGTCATTTCATTTATCCTCCTTGCTGGAATTTGTATCTTTAACTAGTTTCAAAGCTGTTGATCTAAATAGCAGGCTAGTGACTAATAGGAGATGTAGGTGAGTTTCTCTGGACTTTTGTACATCAAACATTGTTGGTAAGAATGACTGATTCTGAATGCTCACACTCTATCATGCTAACACTATATGGCTAGTGCCTGACGTTTTTGATAGGCTGGAGAACAAAATACACAGATTACATAATAAAATACGCAGAGAACACAGACCTGGTTTTTAAAAAAAAACACACACATCAAAAGCGTACAGAAGAGAATTAATAAGCTAGCTCTACTGGCTTTGAAGGTACGTGGAGCCATCAGCGATGTAGATATTCTAAACCTTCATGGCAGCGTAATGTGGCATAACAGCAGTTCAACTGATAGGCTTTGCTCTTTCATCTGCTACTCAGTAATTTTTTCAGTCACACTGCTGTACACAATAACGCTTTTATTCTCGTAATGCTTCTGTAATACTGAGGAAACAACAGCAGATAATATCTATGCAGAGTTGCAAATACCTGGGCCGTGCACTAGACCACATCCTACCATGCTAAATAACACGTCAGTAGATTATCGGTGTCAAGGGGTAGTGGTGGTTCAGTGGTTTGGGCTACTGATTGGAAAGTCGTGAGGGTTTTTTTTTTATTCAGATTGGAATACAGTCTTGAATTTACTTTGAATGTGTATTGACTTCTGGGAGATTAATCTGCACAGTGAGAAAACAAACAGCACAACCCACACTCCAAAAAACCCTGGAATACCATTTTTCTACCAGAGAGCAAAATTACTGAATCTTATATGCAGCACATTTCACTGGATCATGGTTAATGTTGACTGTCATACCTGATTTTTTTTTTCCCTTTTAAAGAAAGTCCACAGATCTTTTGCAGCACTTACTTTATACTTCATAATATATTAACTTAATTAGTTTGACAAGAATAAAATCCTGATTCATATAAGTGAATACAAAGGGATGGAAAACGAGGGTGGCAGTTTGCACAGGGATAGGAGGAGGGGTTGCATCCCCTCACCACCCCCTCAAATCAAGCCACTATGAATTTTTCATATTATTTTGCCCCTAATTATATCAACTCCTTTCACGTTCTGCTATCTCATTGTTATTTACTTTGCTATACTTCTGAATTGAGCTCTACAACAGAGTACTGTAAAGTGCAACACTGTCATACGAATAATACAAAAACCCTTTGAATTGAATTGAACAGGGGAGGAGTACTGGAAACAGCAAGCAGCGACATGAGACAGACACAAAGAGAGTGTAACCTTTGGCGAGGATCAGGATTCTGCTGATCTGGGATGCGCCACTGGGTCAAACCAATGATCACTGGCATTGAGAAACCAGTGCTAACTGAGAAAAACTAGCGCAGACTAGCCTTAGGCAATGTTGGCTTTAACAGAAGAATGAATGTGTGGTAAATGCCATTGGAGTGGAAAGAGAAGCCTTATAGTATATCAGCCTTTCTCATTTTTCTCCCTCTTACACGAGAAACATACTGATGTGTTTCTCCCTCCTCCATTCAGATTTCTCCTCTTATGCTTGATCACATCTGGAGGCGTGCACTGCTCCTCCACCTCCACAGCACAGACCTAAGAGTGCATGAAGGACGACCAGAGGTTCTGTCTTTCTCCTTTCATCCTTCTGCTTCACTATCGCGCCATCTATGCAGCATGGCTTTCTCTTTCTTATCTTTCTATTTTCATTAAATTCATTGGAGATCTCCTCTGTACTTCGTAATATCCCAAACTGAGGAAGACAACACAGTGTGAAAGATGTGTACAAGACAGTAGCCGAACGTTATATGTAGAGGACGGGTGCATTTGGTGTATGTGCATAGCGTTAAGAGAACAGACACATTAATGGGATATATAAAAAGTGGTAAAAAGGAAGTACAATTCTCCAAATTAGATTTGACAGTCTAATGCTCAGTTCTTCAGGATCACGCATTTTAGCTCCTATGTGACTTTAAGCATAATGAAATCAAGAGAGGATATATATATATATATATATATATATATATATATATATAAGGTATACAGGGGTTAATAATCGTGGCTGGGTTAAAAATTGTAGCCAGGAGGCAGAAAGAAATTGAGACAATCATTGAGTCTTCCATAGCTCTCATATATTCCTGACACACCTGAGCCCCGTGGTGTTCCTTTTGTTGTTTAGCCTTTTCAATCTCAGACCTGGGCTTTTTCACTGCCTGCTCTTTAGTTTCCTGAAATACACACTTAAGTCTGAAACACACAATAAACTCATACAGCATCTATCTGTCCTCTATACGGTTTGGAACTAACACTCTGATCTGTCTATTTTCATATTAAGCATCATACTTCCTTTCGCTTCACAGCCAAAAGCCATAACCACTTGACTAACGCTAAGCTGACAGTAAAAGTCTGACTTGTTTTCATAACACAAGGATATACTGCATGGCATGCATGGCTGGCATGGGGCATGCCTTTAGGTTTGGATCGCCGTGTCACAGCTACAGGGTCCCTGGTTCGATCCTGAGTTCGGGTTACTGTCTGTGTGGGGTTTCTGTGCATGTTCTCCCTGCATTGTATGGAACCTGTATTTAACCAGGATAAAAAAAAACTCACTGAGATAAAAATCTCTTTCACAAGAGTGACCTCGCCAAGAAGGCAGCAAAAACACAACAACAATTATAGACACAACAACAAAGACCTAACACGTTAAGAAAAACTCCCCTTAAATTAGTGAAAAATAAATAAATAAATCGAATAGTAATAGAAAATTACATAATAACAGGCAATGAAATATCACAAAAACAACTTCCAATATGGCTATACTCAAAGTTATTTACAAGTGCCATAAATTCAGCCAGTGAAGGGAGCACAGTAAGTTTTAAGTGTTCCTGTGAGTTGTTCCACGTTGTTAAGGCATTAAAATTAAAACCTTTCTTCCCCAGCTCAGACCTAACAAGTTGAATAATGTCTCTCTCTGGGTTCTACAGTTTCCTCCCACCTCCTGAAATCATGTCAGTAGGTGTCCTGCCTAATTTACATTGCCCCTCCGTGTGAATGAGTGTGTGCGTGGTGCCCTGCGATGGACTGGCATGCCAACGAGAGATGAATTCTCCCACATTCTGCCCAGCGTTCCCGGGATAGGCTCCGGATCCACTGCGGCCCTGACCAGGATAAAGCAGTGACCAAATATGAGTGAATGAATGGTCATTTTTACTACACTTAGGAAAAAAAAGGCTAAATCTATGTGTGTTATTCCTTACTTAATGTTGTTTTCAGTGCTCTATTAGGATGTATCCTAATAAAGAAAAGCTGAGCATACGCTCTTGTGTCCTGCCTCTAACCTTGCATTACAGGGAACTCCAAAAATGAGCCTCTGTCCCTTGAAATTCCAATTGTAGGCGTTTTCTCTAGAGTGATGCCAAGTGTGCCATTTTTAAGGCATATTAAATGGTGGCTTTTGATGAAAGTCTATTTGATAAAAGTGTTGGATGTTTTCTTTTTTCTCTCTTTTCTGTACTCTTAAACCAATATCACACAAAATTCTCAGGTTCAGCTTTTCTGACCACCACATGCCACAGTTAACGATTCACAACTCTTATAAGTTGAGGAATCTGTATTCATCAGATCATGTTTGTAGTCTCCTGATTTATTCTTTAGTATGTAAAGTGCTGAGCAGAACTAAAATCACAGATATGAAGGATTTGTGTGCTGCAGTCCAACTTTACGCCGAGGTCGGTAAATTTTTCCACAGACGTCATCCATATTCAAAAGAGCCAATGGAAACAAAGCAAGAACAACAAAACAAAATCCCAAGTGAATACAAATCGGCTAACTCGCCAGTCCTGAGCTACATCCACCGGCACACACGCGCGCACACACACACGCGCGCGCACACACACGCGCGCGCACACACACGCGCACACACACACACACACACACAGGCTGCAGTGGAATCAATTCTGATCTACAAATGCAATATTTCTGACCATTTGCATACCATAATTCGGGAATAACACACTTTGCAGCTGTGTGTGTGTGTGTGTGTGTGTGTGTGTGTGTGTGTGTGTGTGTGTGTGTATCAGAACATTTCTTTTACTAACCCACGCAAAATGAGACATAAAAACATTTTGTATAAACAATCGAGATCGTAGTCTGAAAGCACAAGTTTACACAGAACCAGAACCACCCACATAACACCGCATGACTCAAAAAAAAGAAAGAAAGAAAGAAAGAAAGAAAGAAAGAAAGAAAGAAAATCAGAGTGAAATCAGATTCATGTGTGAAGTCCAACAGCAGAGGTTTTTTGCCTCTGTCTTCAGTTCCTATGTCTTATATTTAATTTTTTTTTTTGTAAACTGCCCTGTTGCCTAAATAAATAAATAAATAAATAATGATTGTGTGTTTGTTCCATTTAGGACTATAGCTTCCTTTCAGTGTCAACCTGCTGTGTTTCTTTTTGGCAGTATGGTCCGTCGTCATGGCGACATGGGATGATTGAAAAGGAGAACCCCCCCCCATTTTTTGTCGACACCCCTCTAATGTAGCGCTCGGCTTCATTAGTCACAATGTGCACAGGCTGGGGTGTGTGTGTGTGTGTGTGTGTGTGTGTGTGTGTGTGTGTGTGTGAGAGAGAGACAGGGTAGAGAGGGGGGTGTTCTCTCTCTGGGATATACAGATAAGACCAGTCACGTTCAAAATAGACTATGTTTTTTGTATTTTTTGGGATCAGCTGCCTTTGAATAAAATATGATCTAAGAACATGATGTAAAAAAAAAAACCCAGCTTTGATTAAAATTATTGTAAATAATTGAAGATATTCATATCACCTCAGTCCCCCTCCTCCACTTCACTCATCAAGCATTTTAAAGCAGTGAAGGTCATTGATCATTCAGAGCAAACATGGCCTCTTAGAGGGGGGTAAAGAAGAGGCCAGCTCTTTCAACACTGTAAACACACACACAGAATTATACATGGGCAACAATGGCTGAAACAAGACAAAGAAAGGGACTGGATTTTGATTGAAGCAGAATTGAAATGGAGCAATTAATTAGTAGCACTGTTAGATCAGACAAGATTATCAAGCTCAGAAACAAAAGACTAAAACGTCACTATCATACTGATACTGACAGCATACACACACTAACATATAGTAACAACCCACAGAAAGAGAGAGAGAGAGAGAGAGAGAGAGAGAGAGCGCGCGCAGGAGAATCCCGAATGATCAGCAAGTAATGATAAATCAGCCAAAGCCCATTAGCTCCAAGTCATCCACCAAATCCATACACACAAACACGTGAAGAGAGAGTCATACAAACACAACACCTACACTTTATAACAATATATATATATTTATAGTTTCCATCCAATTTGATGATATCACTCAAATATTTAAAAAAAAAAACAAAAAAACATTCCATTTCATTTTACTATTATCTTCACTGAACGTGAAGGAATTAAAGACAAAACTGATTAACAGAATTATGCAAGTGCTAAACCTAAACACATCATAGATTTTATTCTATCACGATATCAAAAGTTTGGTTTATATTATCATATTTTGCTTACTTAAAATCTTCATGAAATGGCTTCTTAGCTCTAATATGATTCCATATGCTTGACTAAATTACACAGTTCAAGATACACCCCACACACACACTCACACACACACACACACACACACACACACACACACACACACACCCTGAATCTAACCAAACCTGACGGTAGCTTAGCGAGCTAGGCTAAATAAAGAGGATGCTGACTACAGGGTGAACAAAGGGGCTTTCCTTGAAGCTATGCACATATCCAAGGCTAGTGGGAATTAGCTAACAGCTAGCTATATGTTTTTAATCATTATTAAACAAATTAAATTAGTTCTTTTTTTATTTCACATCAGGACAGAGGCAATTACAGTAATTAGCATATTCTGAATAGTGTTTTATTAATCGGTTATATAGTATTGAATAAGTCGATTAATTGACTAGCCATATCCTTCTCTCTGTAATAACGCTGGAAAATCTGCTCCAGACTTGAACAGAGATATTTGTCTAAATCAGAACGAAATTTGCGAATCCCTTGCAACATCTAAAATAAGTAACGCTATATCTATGGTGAGAGAGAAAGTCTGAATTCATTAATGAGTCGAGGAATCGCGATATTCCATGATAGCGATCCATACACAATATTCTCCACTGTATTACACACACTCACATATCCTCACCCACATTTCCTGCACCAGAACTTCAGCATGCTTATTTAAGGTAGCGAGAGAGGATCATTATCGTCATTAAATTCCCACTGGAACAATTATTTAATGTTTCAAATGTAGACATATAGCTTATGTTTGTATATTTCTAACTGATTTTTTTTTTCAGTGTGTGATTTGAGGTCACTAGTCCTGTAATGGTATTAGCATTATAGCAGCACATTTCAGATGTGATGGTTTTTCCATTACCATTAAATTACTGTGAATGGTAGAACAATTACTGAGCTCCTTACGACACACACTCACACACAGCTCACAAAGAGCCACACAGAGACATAAAGAGACTCATATATTAAAAGCTGACTGTTCTTCACGGTTGTTATTGAAGGGCCTTCTGAAATATTCACGATGGTGCATTATTACAATTGGCCCACATTTGCTGACCTTTCCGTTGCCTGTGTTACAGACGGCAATATCACTGCAGGTTAGATGCAGTCGCAAAAGTTCGCAAAGGTTCATCTAATTGAGCTCTTAGTGTGAGTACAGTAAGGCGCAAACATTTATGAATAACTAATAACTTTGGACTAATTCCATTTCTCAAAAGTTTGTCATTATTTTTCACTAATAGACATTCAAAAGTTGCGACAACCATACGTTACATATATATGGGCAGAAAATAGCAAGAACAGGAAGGAAGGAAGGAAAGAAAGGAAGGAGGGAAGGGAAGATGGTTGGGCGGAAGGATGGAAAGACGGAAGGGGTAAGGAAGGAAGGAAGGAAGGAACAAGGACAGAAGGAGGGAAGGAAGGAAGGAAGGAAGGAAGGATGGATGGATTGAAGAGAGGAAGTAAGGATGGAAGAAGGGAAGAATGGAAGGAAGGAAGGAAGGAAAGGAGGAAGGGAGAGGGAAGGAAAGAGAACAGAAAGTGATATAAAATGTTAAATGTTAGTAAATCAAGAATTCTTGCTGAAAAGAAGAAGATAAGAAAGAAGTATGAGGCCTTGCAAGCACTGTAATTAACACTTTGTTTTAGGAACAAGTGTTACAAATAACATTCTTTCATTATGGGCTGGTTTCCCAGACGGGGATTAAGCCTAGTCATAAAATAAAATAGCCTTTTAAACTGGATTAATGCTAAATACGTTTCTACGGCTGAGCTTAATCTAGTTTTACATGATCTGACTTTATTCCAGGAGTGAATTGGGGTTTAAATGAAACCTCAGAGGAGGAAGTTTAATGCTGTCAAATGAGAGACATGGATTATTTGTACCATGTCAATGAAGCCCCATAGACATCACCAGCCAGAGCGAATGACATTTCTAAGAATATGGACACTTTCTAGGGATGTTTTGCAATCACACTCCTATTTCCAGTCACAGAGCTGAAAGCGTAGCCTATTAATGAGAAATATGCCAGAAAGCAACAGCGCACAGAAAGTGATTAGTATGTAATGAATACACAAGAAAGACAAATTTAGGATTGCAGCCAGCAGTCGTTACAAAACAGCGGATATCCAGTTTTTCTGTCATTACAACATGGTCTCATGATTGCAAACTGTAAGCAACTGCACGAGCCAACTTGTGTGAAAAGATACAAATGGTTAAGGTTAAGGGTGAGGGGCGAATAGAAGCCTACTCTCTCTCACAGCAAAAAAAAAAAAAAAAAAAAAAACATAAGTCTTGCTATCTGTGCAACAGAAGGAGGCCTGGCACTGGGGTCATTGCTCCCATGTAGATGCTTACAGTCTTACAGTCTGCAGACTGGCTGTCGGCAAAGAGAGAAAGAGAGAACGAGAGATGGTTTCCCATCAGCCGGATGCAGTGATCGATAGGACTCTAGGCAAGGATCCTCTCCTGAGGCTTTAGCATAAATCTCCAGCCATTATGATCCAGCAGTCCATCAGCAGCTCTAAAATGCTCGGCGAAGGCCTCTGCTCTTTCCATCGCTCAAAAACTTTTTCTACCTGCTTATTCATATCATCTGGTGCATTTTACCTGACCTCTTAATCATTACAGCAAGCCCACTGACGTTATAACAATGTCATAAGCTTGTCATTGCACACATATTGAGTAATCACATTTCAAACAGCGGAGAAAAGATGTACTAGAGGTACTCACTGATTCAGTTCCACGTCTAGGATGAAAGTCTGGTCGAAGGCTTTCACTTGGAAACTGGCTTGGGCCAAATGATTCTTCTGAAAAGGACAGAGCAGAAGTAAAGGTTCACTACACTACAGATCATACTCGCTGAACAAATATAATAATAATAATAATAATAATAATAATAATAATAATAATAATAATAATAATAATAATCCAGACACAAGGACTTGTATGGCAGACGCTCTTCATAATCTAAGACTAATAAACCGATTTGAAAAAAAAAAAAAAACGTGGTGCTATTTAACAAAGAAAATGTGTAATCATTCCTATGGTGAAGGTTTCTATTAGGAAATATTTATGTAGCATTTATGGAAGGAGTCTCCAGTGTCAGTGCTTTGTAGCTGCAGAGAGAATTTTTATGGCACAGAAAAGTCTTCAGGACAGAGGCGTTTATGCTTTCCAGTTTCTCGGTAGTATGACAAGCTGTTTTTTTTCTGTCTTATTAACTTCAAGAGAGAGAAAAAAGAGCAGCTGATGAGAGAACGACTGTTTCTAACCGTTATAATGGAAGGGATATCAGGAACTAACCTGTTTTGCGGACGTTCCATAACATTAATGTTCTTCACGGTTGTTATTGAAGGGCCTTCTGAAATATTCACGATGGTGTATTATTACAATTGGCCCACATTTGCTGACCTTTCCGTTGCCTGTGTTACAGACGGCGATATCACTGCAGGTTAGACGCAGTCGCAAAAGTCCGCAAAGGTTCATCTAATTGAGCTCTTAGTGTGTGTACAGTAAGGAGCAAACATTTATGAATAACTAATAACTTTGGACTAATTCCATTTCTCAAAAGTTTGTCATTATTTTTCACTAATAGACATTCAAAAGTTGCGACAACCATACGTTACATATATATGGGCAGAAAATAGCATGAACAGGAAGGAAGGAAGGAGGGAAGGGGGAAGAAAGGAAGGAAAGAAGCAAGGAAAGCTGGAAGGAACAAGGACAGAAGGAGGGAAGGAAGGAGGGAAGGATGGAAAAAGAGAAGCTGATGAGAGAACGATTGTTTATAACGGAAATGATATCAGGAACTAACTTGTTTTGCGGACGTTCCATAACATTAAATGTACTGTTGGATTATTTTGCTATAACAGCATGCCACATTGTGTGTTATTCCTTCCAAAAAAATTAATAACCAACGAAAAAGCAGTTCTTTCAGTTCAATTTTAGCTGACTTGTGTAAAATAACTCTTTTGTAAAGGAGAGACTGGTATGGATATCCGGTTCCGTTAAGTAGAAAGGAAAAAATTGCATAACATTTTTTTAAAAATTATTTCTGGCAACAGACTTATCATCGAAAAACTTTAACTTAATATCTGAAACCTTCAGCTCATTTAACTTGAGATAATAAGCCAACTTTTGAGATCATAAAATTAAAATTTTGAAGTACTGCTGCTGCTAAACATAAATTTAAAAAAAAATGTATGCAATTTTTCTTTTCTACCTGGCAGAGATGGGCTTCCATGGGACTAGAGACAAAATGTTAAATTTTTTTACATAGCAAACAGAGAGATGTGTCTGAGTTCAGTGCTTTGGGGGGGTCTTGTGGTCTAATTGGTTTTAATTCATGGCAGCTCTGCTGTGAACACAGGGGCTGGTGGCATTGTGATTGTGCCGCTGGTTAATTCAGCGCCTGCGTGGCCCCATATGGCTGAGGCTTTATAACAGCCCCCTTAGGGAAACAGAGAAAGCATTTGGCTCACAGCACATTGTTCTTGTGGCATTCAGTCTGTGTGTGTGTGTGTGTGTGTGTGTGTAAGGAGGGAGCAATCGAAGTGCGTGTGCAAAGATTGGAGTCCCAACCCTAATCTAACATTTCCCAAAGGAGCCACCATGGCTGGAGGTAAGAGGGGAAAGGGGGATCCTCAAAACTTCACCTATGAACGACCCGTGAATGAATACCCATCCCCCCAAACACACTTCTGCCCACGTGCCTAGAAGACACGCCCCAAATCCGTCTATTGTCTCCGAGGTGAGCGAAGTGCTGCCTCCACACAAATATCACCCCACCTGCATCAGACTGCATTATCTTACACACTTAAATCTCATTAAAGAGGTCCAAAGTGTTTAGAGACTGGAGGAACTGTGTAAGAGGAGACCAGAGTTTCCAGTGCAGGTTCTCCGTACGTTCCCCTTTTTTCCGTCGAATGCAATTGCGCAGCTTCACCTCAATCGCCTCTCCAAATGTGTTCTATTGTCACTAAATTCACTCCAGTCCACTTTTATTGATCTCCCAAATTAAAGAAATGCTAAATATAGAAAGCTGTCAGACCCCGATTTCACATCGATCAAACTCTATAAATAAAACGCCTCATTTGCTTTTGAGACAGATCTGCTTCGAGCTGCACGCCAGGCTAAAAACAGACCTGGTTGCACGATAGCAGGAGAGATTTAAGGACATGCTGAGATGTTTAGAAGCATTTATAATGCCTTAGTGCACATTCCTCATGCAGGAGGACATTCTGAGATGTTTAGAAGCATTTATAATGCCTTAGTGCACACTCCTCATGCAGGAGGCTCTAACTGCTGATTCACTGAGCCATCACACTCCACTGTGCTTTTCTAAAACACTGATACGGGCTGTTTTCACAGCACGGCTGATTTACATTTAGTGACGCCCACAAAACTTCATAAAAGGCAAATCTCACAGAGCTGAAAAAGACAGGACGCTAACTAAACAGAGAACGAGCACTTCCTGAGCATGTCATGCGCTAAATCTTCCAGTAATGAGGCTCAGCCACTGCAGCGTTTCGGCTTCCATAGTCACACACTGACTTTCCATCGTTTTAAAGGGTGCCTTTACTTTTGTCCCAGTGTTAATAGCTAGTCATATTTGTCTTATTTTGGAGTGTTTTCTGTCATGTCAATACTATGAAACAACCTGAGTTTCACAAAATGTTTGTGAAGTTGAAAAAAGCTATTTAAACTCAACAGTGTAATCCGCAACTCATCGGCAGTGACACAACTTGAAGCCGATCTGTCGAGGTTCTCATTAATGAGTCTCCTTATATGAAATTTACAATATGATAGTAAAAAAAAACCTAAAAAATCCGAACTAACTGGATTTTTACGAATTCCAAATTTCGTGTGTAAATGCTCCTTTGCATGATTTACGAATAAATTAGTTCGTATCCAGTTTGATAAATGAGGCCTGTTGCACTGTGAAAGACACTTTTGTTGTTATCCACAGTGACTTATAAATAAGGCAATATCCGATCCAAGCTTTTAACTACATGTATGCATATTCAAAATTGCTGCCTCAGTTGTTGTATTTGTTTGTTATATTGGTTGTGTGGCTACTCAGAAATTAAAGCTACGTATCCACTGCTGTAACATGAACGTAAACAGTAGAGGCAGTACTTACGTGCATGACCACAATTCTTGAGTATACTTTTTACATCATATGCATTTTTTTAAAGTCATTTTCCTTCAGAATGGTTAGTGTTTGAGTTTAACAAATTTCTCACGTACAAGTCCACCTACGAATATGTTTTGCGCACTAATCTTCTGTATCTTCTAGACTACTACATAGTAAATACTTAGCATAAGGTTAGTTTTGGGTCACGGCTCATGACAAGAACCGCAAAGATGGCGGAAAGGTTTACAGAGAAGCTTAAACCAGAATAGTTGTGAAATCGCTAATATTTTTACAAGTCGACATGGTTGTCTGGGCTCTGTCCTGCCCTCAAGTGCTTCGCTTTTAATCCTCCAGATGTGTGAAAAAGTGCACAGGAGACTCTGTATGAAGTGCTGCTCACATGGCACGAGCATGTGTACTCTCTAGCAGTCCTGGGACATGAACTCGCAACCTTTCGTTCACCAGAAGAGTCTAAGCCAATGAACTACAACATGACAGAACATTCCTTTTGAATAAGGAAGTCACATATTTGAAATTGAGAGGTTTTTTTTTATCCTCAGCTCTACGCTAAGTATAAGGACTAATACCAATACTATACTAAAGTGCTGTAAAGACTGTCTGTGTCTGTCATTGATTCATATTTACTCAATCACTGGATAAACAGCTGAAGTGTAGAGCTGGAAAAATAACCAACACAATTTGGTTATCCCCCATCAGAAACCACATCGTAACTGATACAGCGCATTAGCAAGATGAATCAGCTCTAAAGCCGAGCCAACCCCATCCTGACATTAGCGCATGCACACGCAAAAGAAAGCTTATAAATAAATAAATCAGAGAGGAAAATATGGCCCTGGGCTCAGAATTGCGATGACACAGACGCCCCAACCACGCTGCTAGTGAAAGGGGACGTAAGGATTAAAACAGCTAATCCACTTATCTCCCTGCTTTTGGTATCAGTTCATCCACACACTAATGATATGTTCAGTAATCTTCAGACATCAGAAATCGGGATTTTCAAGCAATCCCAATACAAGCAATGTGTACAAAGGCTTTGCTCATACATATTAATATATTGGAGAATTAATACCTGCCTGATATTTGGTGTTTATTTCACTATTTGTTGTCCACTTGCTTCCACTGCGTTATCTGCAACTTAGCAACTTTGCAGGCTTTTAAGCTCCACCCACTTTTCACAATCCCACCATGTCATATATCCCTGAAAGGCTTGTTTCCTGATATGTGCCATTGTATAAGCCATTATGACACCAAGTTCCCTCACAAATCACATGATATTTCAACCATTTTTCCCCCCCTCAAAATCAGTTTTCTATATTCAGAACCTAAAATCTGCATGACCTACATTCATGAAATGTTCATTCCTGTCACTGTTCAGAAGGATATTCCAGAGGAAGTTTTCAAAATGGTGATAATCGTTGGATTTATGTTAGATTGTGTACTTAAAAATTTTTTTTTAAAAATTCACAATTAACCTCAGTAAAAGCTTTTCTTGTGAGACCATTTTCTCAGTGAAAAACATTTTAATTCTTACATATTTAATTAATCGAAGCGTCATTTGCATGAATAAATGTTAATTTCTTTAAAAAACTTCAATATAAAAAATGTGTATGAAAGATTCAACAACAAAAGGCTGATATATATATATTTCTATCGAACTCAGAAAACTAATATGTTAAATAACAATACGTAACTTTATCTGGCTTTAAGGCACTCAAATGCTTTTCTTGTCACTCAAACAGGATACACACACGGTTTTACTAAGTAGCGTGCTGACTCATACAATCAGAGTAAAGTGTTTTCCTCTATTTATTGAAGCCTCATTAGTGGGCTAGATTAGTGCACAAGGTAATGTTAATGCTTTGTGTGGCAGTGTTATATTAGCAAGACAAAAGGTTCATGAATGCAACAATATGGAGGATGTTTCAATAAGTTAAGCATCGTTTAATGATGAATTAACATTTTTAAAATGATTGCGAAGCTAAACCGGACACCTTCGGCAAAAGAATGAATCACACGTCCAAGTGTTTTTCATCGACTCCCTGCTTACGTCATGATCAGCCTACAAATGCTGTAAAGCTTATAACAACTGTACCAAGTGAGCAGGAAACTGCTCTTATAAATGAGAATAAAAGCCTAGAGAGGTTTCTAGGCCACTCTGAAGAGGTTCTTGGGCACTGAAAAATGTAACAATGTTTTATTTTACTTTATAACAGAGCGTTGCTGAATTCTCAAATCTGATTGGTCAGAAGTCGGCGATTGGTTTAATTTTCTGTAGTACCAGTTGTAATGCAAATGATAGGTTTCTATAGTAACAGGGACGTGAAAGGCGAATATACATAACCTAAACCTAACAAAAAATTTTAAAAAGTGTTGATATTTAACAAAGAAAAACGTATACTCGTCGATATGGTGAAGCTTTGTGTAAGGACACATTTATCTAACATTCATGGAAGGAGTCTCAGGTGTCAGGGCTTTATAATAGTCGGTACGTTTTCCATCACGTCACTGTGCACTGTCCGGTTTCTCGTTAACATTACAAGCTGTATTTTTTCCCTTTTTAACTTCAAGAGAGAGAAAAAAAGAGGCTGATGACGGAACGACTGTTTATAGCTGTTATTACAGAAACTTATTCGTCTCCTGAATGCTCCACAACATTAAACGTAACTATAAACGGTTAAAAAATGCACGCTGTTCGTTAATGAATTGAGAAATGTAATAGTTGAAAAAAAATCTCTATGGTATAAGAGGGATAAAACAGAATGTGCTGTCATAGAAAAATAACCCGCTTCAGGGTGGTAACCACAACTCTGCTCCATCAGAGGGCTGTTGATTATTTTCCTATAACAGCATGTTCCTTAATTATTTTAATGGTTTACTCAGAAGTGATTTAACACTCTAGGCGTGGATACATCGCTATGTTTTTACTGTGACAGAAACATGTGCATTGTCTATTGCATTCTGTGCCCATTGTCTATCCCAGTAGTCACTGTACTGTCTTGTGCTGTCTGCATGTTTGCACTTGTGCACTTTATGTATAAATTTATGTAGTCCCTTGTAGTTCTGTGTTATTCGGGGTTTGTCTTATGTGGCACCTTGGTCCTGGAGAAACGTTGTTTCGTCTCACCATGTACTAACTGGCTGTATATGGCTGAAATGACAATAAACTCCACTTGACTTGACTTGAAGGGCGCATGCGCATGCGCATCCTTTTGTTTGCCAGAGACGCGCGCGCGTTGGACCTCGGGGTCTCAGGTGCGCGAGGAACACCTCATCAATAAACAGAAATGCAGTCCATATCAACCAAGTAGCCTGACTAAAGCGTAAACTGGCAGTTTGATTGAGAGAAAACGCGGAATCATAAACAATACCGGAGAATGAAGTCTAGTGATGAAAGCTCACCTGGTCGGTGCCGGGGCTCGCGCGCACCCGTGTGCTCAGGACGTCATGCGCGGTCTGTCCGTGATCCGTGCGATAAACCAGCCGGACCGGTACCGTGCTCTCTCTCCCGAGGAACCTGCTCTCATCACGCAAGGCCCTCGTTTTCCCCAGGACGCCTCCTAGAATAAGCGGATAAAAAAAAATGACGCCCGAAAAAAACCGATCTGTGCATAAACACATGTGCATATATGAATATTACAAAATATTCCTAAAATCAGGTCCTAACTGCAAGTTATTAAAGGTTACAGGATGGATATTCATTCTGTCTGCCATGACTGTTTACATCCGTGCAGACCCTGCTGATGATACCAGCAAAATGCGAAAAAAAAAAAAAAAAAAGATGACTGAGCTTAAAAATTTAAATACAATGCCATTCAAGTATTACAGCCAGACTGAATAAACAATCTGAGCCCAGAAAGAAAGAAAGAAAGAAAGAAAGAAGGAAGGAAGGAAGGAAGGAAAATCGCGTTACCATTGGTGGAATGTCGCGCGCTAATACCCAGCGCTCCGCACACACACACGAGCCAAAGCCCCAGTGTGGAAGCCATCATCACCAACCGCACGCGACCGAAACCGAACCCTGCTCGCTGCTCTTTTTTTTTCCTTTTCTTTTTTTTTTCCTTGTTTGTTTATTTTAACCGTGTCCCCTTCAATGGCGGCTCACACGCGTCCCCCCGCGCGCTCCGTTCGTCTGGCCGACGCGCTCTCTCGCGCTGGTTGCCATTAGCGACGCTGGCGCAGCCTCCGCATCGCGCGCTCTAGCGGGACGGCGACGAGTCGAGGCCAGTCTCAGCTTCCTTCACCGGAACCACCTCCTCCTGAGGGACGTCAGTAGGCTGTTACCGAGCCGCCTCACTGCAGAAATGCCCTATGAATATACATGAGGGGAATATACGGAGCGGCGCGCGGGATGACGGGTAGTGTAGTGCAGTGCAGTGCAGTGCAGTGTAGTGTAGTGTAGTGTGAGCACGAGCGGCTCGCTGCCTTGTGGCCCACCTGCCGCTACCGTGTGCGCAAAGCAGACCACGTGACCGCCCGGGACGCCACCGACACCAGCATTACGCAACTGTGGCTTGTGGAAATAAGCTTTTGCACCAAGCTGTGACCCCAACTGTTTACTGATTCATCCAGACCTCATCAGAGCTGCAATAAAGCCATTCATTCTGCACCAATAAACAAATATATTAGACAGAAATTCTGTAAATATACAAACCACCTGTCATCTATATAATTAGATGGTGTCCTCCACCATTTTGCCACCTCGTGCTTAAATAATCTGGACATGCCTTTAGCACTTGGGCATGTCCCAAATCATATGCAGCTAAAACTCTAATAATATTCTGGATGTCATACATGTCAATGCTGTTTCTTTTTACTAATAATGTATATAATATACAGTATAAAATACTACTACTACTAATAATAATAATCCAGCCATTTTCCATATGTTATCCTATACAGGGTCGCAGGGAACTCGGGGGACACCCTGGACGGGGTGCCAACTCATCGCAGGGCACAATCACATACACATTCACACACTACAGACAATTTGGAAATGCCAGTCAGCCTAGAGCGCATGTCTTTGGACTGGGGAGGAAACCGGAGTACCCGGAGAAAACCCCCAAAGCACGGGGAGAACGTGCAAACTCCGCAGACACAGTGCAGTGGTGGGATTCGGACTCCCAACCCTGGAGGTGCGAGACAAACATGCTACCCACTAATCCATAATAATAATAATAATAATAATAATAATAATAATAATAATAATAAATAACAACAACAACAATAATAATAATAAAAATAATAACAATCATGTCACCTGATATGAATAATAGCTCACGTCAACTGATCTATTTCCAGTCTTCAGCTCTTCGTTTCGGTGAGCCTGTGCTCATTGTAGCCTCAGATTCCTGTTTTTCGATGACAGGAGTGGAACCTGATCTGGTCTTCCGGCTGTTGTAGGCCACCAGTCTCAAGGTTTGATGTGTTGTGCATTCTGGGATGCTTTTCTGCTCACCACGGTTGTAAAGAGTGCTTATTTGAGTAACTATAGCCTTCCTGTCAACTCAAACCAGTCTGACTATTCTCCTCTTACCTCTCTGAACACCTTTCTGCCTGCATGCTCACTGAATGTTTTTTTTTTTTCCTGTGAAAACTCTAGAGACTGTTGAGTGTGTGAAAAGCCCAGGAGATCAGCAGTTTCTGAAATACTCAAATCAGCCATCTGGCACCTGCATGGGTTCCCTCCCACTACCTAAAAACATGCCAGTGGGTGGACTGGTTGGTGGATCCTTAATTGCCCCTAGGTGTACATGATTGTGTGTGTGTGTGTGTGTGTGTGTGTGTATGATGCCCTGCAATAGACTGCTTCCACGTTCGGCTCTGGATGCACTGTGACCCTGACCAGGATAAAGCGCTTGCTGAGTAACTCACTCATTAACTTCTAGTTAAACAGAATAATTGATACCTTCAAATCATTCTTTAAATTGATAGTTAAATAACTAATCTAATATCGTGCATTTAAACAGAATTACTTTGCAGGGATTAAGAAAAAAAGCAAATAGTCATATCACAGATCTACTCTAATGACGAAATTTAGTGACAGCCATAAAAATAGCTCTTGTGATTTCTTTTTAAAAATGTAACCTATTTAATAGGATTTATAACACAGAAGATCAAGGACAAAAAACAAGATTAAGGTCAAGCCAATGAAATATTATACAAACCCGATTCAGGTCTGATGTTATAAATAGAGGAGTTTGATAGCGAGTTATTTTGTGTGCTCATTCATTTGCATCTAAATTTCTTATTAACATTCAAGGCTTGCCCTACTCAACTTTAAACCCTTTTATAACAACTAATCACTTTCTATTAAACACTGAACAGAGTCAAGCAAGTCGATATAAATAGTGACAGTGAAAACAGAAGATCTGAAAGAGGTTAAAAATCCACTAAATGAATTCAGCTTCTCCGACAGGAGGATGTGTGTGTGGGCAATTCTCCATCGCCTTGTCAATCCCTTTATACTTTTATTCACTAATTGTTTTAGTGACCCAGTATTATAGCCTTGGCCAAGTGTTAAAGGTGCAGTTTGCAATGTTTAAAAGTGTTTCAAATACCTGTAATAATCATAGTACTATATTCACAATAATTCCTTTAAGTGGATTCGGCTCGTTTCTTCATTTCGGGCAAACCTTAAACATGGACTCTGAGTGGAGTGAGCTCCACACACTATATCCAGAGTTCTCACCAGACTTTCTGTAATGAAGCTTAACCCACTCCATGTACACTGCCCCTAGCCCGAGTGTGTTCGTGGTGGAACTCATTAATGGAGCGAAAGTGGGTTTATGAAACAAAACAGATACATGAGACAAAAGTAGTAGAAAGATTTCTCCCAGAGGTAAAAATATTGCCACTATGTGCAGTCTAAGTGAACTACAGTGAAGATGTTGATTCATTTTCTATAACAGCAACTCTGACAGTAGTTCTGCTTGTAATTCAAATCACAGGTTTAGATTAATGTACTGTTAATAGCTGATGGTAGAAAACTAAATCAAACACCTTCTGCCTAAAGTGATAGTTCTATCAGACAAGGGAAGAGATAAAGCTGGTCACTGTGTACACTGTAATTGCAGTTTCCCTTACAGACAGCAGAGGGGTCTGCTACTCCTTTAATCAAAATGCTCCATTGCAAGTCGTTTATTTCGACTTTCAAGTCTATAACGACTTCACAGGATACCTGAAATCACTCTAATACCTGAAGCATGGGAATGACAATCTGACCTGACTGTGTGTTCCCCTAGGGTGACTATGATTCTCTGTATAAATGATTGTGTAAAATGCAAAATAGATGAAAATAGGCACAACAGTAGTTTAGTTTCACAGCACAACAGAATTCATGACAGCTGGATTGATTGTGGCCAGAAAGCTATCCAGAAGCCTAAACTGCACTTTTTTGAGTAGTATGCTGACAGGAGTTAGCCGAGTCAGCCCCTTGTGAGCTGAATCAGGTGTGTTAGAAAAGGAAATGCAGTGAAGTACAGTGGGCCTGCACGACTCTGGTTAGGAGACACTGATTTAGAACATAGTCTGTGGGGGAAAAAAATCAAATAAAATATCATCATGAAGCTGATCCTAGATCTGGACAAAACAGTGTGCATGATTTCAACCAGGATCTGACCTAGGACGAATGGACACATTTTCCTGTACTGAGAAAAGAACGAAAAAACATTTATCTCCAAACTCACCTGGAATGGAAGTCTAGTCACTTGCTGAAAATACACAAATATTTAACACAAATTCTTTCCTTTGGCAAAATGATACATTTCCCAAAAGAACACATTATACAGACTTAGACCTTCATTTACAAGCAGGAATGAAAGCATTCTACAATCTACGAAGGAATGAAACACTTGGGGCATGCTATTACAGGAAAACAATCAATGACAGGGTAATGTGATGCCACCTGATACAAAGCAGAGTTACTGTTACCACTCTGGCATTGAACATCTTCCAATAACAGCACGTCCCAAAGTGTTTTCTTCTTATACCACAGCAAGATGTCACTAGAAACAAGCTAAAACCTATCATCATTTATGTCATAACAGCTACCAGTTGTTCGCTCACCAGTCTCTCTCGGTTTCCCTTCGTGGAACGTTAATATGACTAAGCATAATAAGAATAATTTAAGAAATGCAGCTTGTCATGTTGCTGAGAAAATGGAAAGTGTAAACCTGTCCATTCTGAAGACTCCGCTACGACGGATAACTGTTACAAACACTGGCACTGGCGACTCCTCACAGAAAGCTTCACCGTATCAACAATTATACATCTTTGTTAAATAACACTTTTTTTTTTTTTTAATAATTCAGTTTATTATTAGGCTTAGATTATGTGGATCATCTACCATAGAAGTCCCTGTGAATGAGCTGTTACTATAGAAACAAAAACGTTATAGAAAGAGCGCATGAATATAAACTTGTGATTGAAATTACAGAGCCGCCGTTATAGAGAATTAGTTAACACTTTCCGAACAGAGAACTCAACAGCAGTGTGGTGTAAAAATGTTTATCAACAGGATTCGACAACTGTCCTTAGCCTTCCATTGTAAGAGAGTTTGAGTAACCCCCCCCTTCTCAGTACAAGGAAAAATGAATGATTTATATGATTGTACATGATTACACCAATATCAGCACAGTGAAACACTGGAGTACTCCTGAACGCACAGCTATTGCAATACTGTTTCCTGGCCTAAATCCCCCTATTATATTGCATTTCTTTACAACTGAATCCCAACAGAATTAGCAATTACTCCTACAAATGTGCAAAAAGCATTCAGTTTCTACATGTGAAATTTTTAATAGCGAAACTTGTAAAATCAACTAGTTAAGCTAATTTGTTAGGCAAGTTCCATATTGCTTATTCTAAATACATAAATACATTATGTTTACTGTGCAGTTTATTTCACACTGAAAGCGCCAAATTCCCAATTCTTGTGTATGTGTGTAATGTTTATGTTTATATATATATATATATATATATATATATATATATATATATATATATATATATATATATATATATATATATATAAATTTTTAAACAAGGGTTTATGTTTTGTAGCTTTATATAACCTTTAACTTTTTTTTTTTTATAATAATATTTAATATCTCTGCCCCACTTCTCAATAGCTCATTCATTAGGTACTGGACTATCTCTCAGAGATATGCAGAAAATATCTGATCATTTGGTACACAAACACACACAAACACACACAAACACACACAAACACACACAAACACACACAAACAAGCTTTGCCAATGCTCATTTCATATTCAGTATCCTTTTCTACAAATTGTAGAAACCCTTAAAATCCTCCTCCATGTCATTGCTGGACTGGAAGAGCTGCCATAAGTCCAGGGCAGGTGCTGAGTGTCTCTGAGACTCAGAAACTTTTCCGAGACACTGAAGGGTCCGGGATTCTACAGGTTTACCAGAAAGGCCACACAGGGGCTCCGACGGTGTGGTTCGTCTCCGCCTCAGTGTCCGCACTTTTCTTTGCAAGGCTCCAGACAGAATGTCCGTGTTGGAAGAAGACATTTCCTCTGTGATAGGTCCACGATGTGTAACGTCAGGTGCTTTGCCTGTATTACAGAAAGGTCTGTCGGTTGTACATTCTTTAACACCTAAAAGTAACTTTGGTGCAGTCTGAAATTCGGACATTACAGACGGCTCGGACACCACGCGAGAGGTCCCTGCACCCAGCGAACTGCAGGTCGTACCGAACGCTGCAGGGTCTGAAAGTCTAACACGCTGTGTGCTTTGTGAAGTCCTTCGTTCTAAACGAGTGTGTAATGAGGTCCTGGTCCTCTCCAGACACTCAGAAAGACAGTCTTGTCTGGTGTTACACACTGATGTACCCAAAGCCTTCTGTAAAGCAGCATTAGAACTGGATTCCCATTCAAATGAACCACGCTTGGACTGGGATTTCTGAAAAGTGTCGGACTGTCCTGCCGAGTCTCCTTTAGGACTTTGGGAGAGTTCTCTGGAGCGCTTGCGGACTGATCGCTCCGTGTTGTGCGAGCCCCAGTGCGGGGTCTCGTCAGTCACGTCCTCCTCTTCAACCCCCATTTCTCCGTCCTTCCTTACAGCTGGTCCAGGAACGATGAGCGGGGAGGAGACACTGCACTTCACCCTGCAGCAGAGACATTGGAAACAGATCGAGCACATTACAGTTCACGTCATATTTACTGTCTTCACATCCATACACACATACTGTATACAGTGGGAGGGAACAGCATTCCTCCTGAAATATTTCTGAAACATTTTAATGCACAGTGTGGAGGCAAAGAGCCACCCATGCGAGGCGGAGGGTTGTTGCCTCCACAGAGTACATTAAAATCACGTAATGCACACCTAGCCATGGATTATCCTGCTTATACCATGGTCACTAAATCTATCACTGATATTTGCAATGCAACATTTGACTGAAAGGATAAAAATAACGGTTAATTTTCGTTAGTTATTTTATATACGCGTGTGAATTACCTGCGTCTGTGCAGTGTCTCTATAATGAAGCTGAGAGTTTTACTACTGTATGCAGCTGTAACTGTATGTTACTATGGTTACAACTGCTTATAGGCAGCGCCTTCATTTAGAACGGTGATTAAACTGACGGGAACTACCTGTGCATTCAACGCAGACCTTCCAGCCAATCAGAATCGAGTATTCAGACAGACCATGGCACAAGATGTATTACGACACACAACGGCAGGTAGTAAGGTTTTTAAGCAGCATTACATTGGAAATACGTTTTTTGTTTGTTTTTTTATTTTGCACTGTAACATTTACTATTTTAAGTTTATTTAATTAAAAAAAAAATTATATAATTATAATATAATATAATATAATATAATATAATATAATATAATATAATATATATCTATTTCCGCATCACATTCATGATTGAGTCTTTACACAGTTTGGGTACGATTATTGCCCATATTAAGTAAAGTGCTTCAATTACAAATCACTCATTTTTAAAGCTCAGTAGGAAAAATTAGTATCGCTCCAAAGTCAAGGTTTCAGTACTAGCCCATAAAAGCCAACAGCATTCCCGAGTTCGATTTGGACACGAGCTTTAGAAATAAACCTCCACTAAACATAAATGAAACAAATACACAAAGAATGTGTCATATAGATGTTTGTTACTGCACATGTCTATTTCCTAAGCTAAAATTGTAAACCAAGGACTCATAAGAAATAACACTGTGCTACTACGGTAACACTAATAGGACAAAAATGTAACTAAACTACAACAACAGGTGTCTGAAGTGCCGTTGAAGTCAGCACTGATGTTGTGATACCGTTTGCTTTTCTTGTTATTGTCTGGAAAACATGGTGGCCTTGAGTGGAAGTACCTTTTTATTTGGGGGCGGATGTGTACAAAATCACAGGTGAGTCCTGAGGTAACTCTGTCCACCACCAGGTACTCCTCACTTTTAGAGAAAGCCTGATGCTGCTCACTTTGCAGGTGCTGTAGATCAGGGAGGAGATAGTTATCTGCTTATAGTTAAAATGTAAAGATATTTTAGACAATTAATTGTTGCAAATTTGCACTGGTACTTGTTTGGTACTCACAGCTTTCAGGTTGTCGTATTTGACAATGCAGCATTCGCAGTAGCCCCCTTTCCTTCGTCCCTTTCCCTCACGGCCTCGGTGCCTGTCTTTCCTGCTCTTCTCCCGTCGATCTCCTCCAGACCTGAAGCACATTACCCCAAATCACATCACATCAGGTCATATATATGTGAAAAGCTTGCATACTGACGGGTCATTATGACATACAATTTCCTTTATAAGCCCCATTAAAACACATCGTATATTTAAACCTTTTTTCCCCCCAAAATAATTTTTATCCATACTCAGAACAAAAAAATATCAGTTTGTAGATGTTCATTCCTATTCCAAATTAGAAAGATAGTAAAGAGGAATTTCACGAAATGATTGAAAATGACAAAAACTGTTGAATTTATGAAACATATATTTGCAAAAAATATATTTTTTAAACCACGCATGGTATTGCATGGTCTCTTGAGAGCATCTTCACAGTGAAATAAATATTAAATCTAACATATGAAGACTAGATTTTTGGTTTTATTTAGTATGCAAATGTATGCATATTTAATTAGACAGCCTAATCTGCCTAAACAAGCACAATTTTGTAAAGTTAAACACTGGCAAATATTGACTGTGATACTGTGTCTATTGTTTTAAAAATGCTACTCTATTCACCTGTAGTGTCTTGCCTTAACAACAATATTAACAATACGTGGTTCTGAAAATAAATTTGATCCGTGATGACGCACAGTCATACTGTCAAATGTTTATTTTATTTGGGAAATGCAGACTCTCAGACTCCGCATGCTAGAACATACCCGCACCCTTTTGTCTTTTTCCCAGGGTCAGCTTTATCGTTTTCTTCCAAGAACGGACTGCAGGGGGCAGCAGATCGGAGGTTACACACAGGCATGTTGGCCATGGGGAGATAGAGCGGACGGTAGTGTCTATAAAAAAAAAAAAATAATAATTATTAAAAAAAAAAAAAATTATTAAAAAAAAAAAAAAAAAAAAAATTGGGGGTGGGGCAGGAAATTCTAGACATCTCAGGTATAAAAATTTTTTTTTAACGTAAATTGAATAATAATTTTAAAAAAAGGATTTGTACCTGCTGGAGTCCTCCACTTTAACAAAGGGGCGACTGATTCGTCCTGCTAAAAAAAAAAGAAAAAAAAAAAATTATCATGGCTTTGACAGCAATACAGAATAAGCTGAATCACCTCAAAATAAATTCAGGAAGTAAACTGAATTAGAAGTTTTAGGAGACTTACTGAGAGTTATTCATTATTGAAATGGCGTACTCATGATGTACTCATTATTTGACCAAAACCATGGTCCTTAAAACTGTATAAGATGTTGGTAAGAACGTATGTAAGTGATGTAAGTGTACTGGCAGTGTGTATCGTACTCTACTCACGTTTGCTTTTCTGAGAAGCAGTCCCATCCGTGGGCTCAGGTTTGGCCTAAAACAAAAGTAAAAATTACGGACCTACAGTACAAAGTATAACGTGGAAGAGTGACTTTCAAAGTTTTAAAAAATACTGTACAAATAAATCAACGAGAACAGCTAACTCAACACAATTTCTTTCTTTTTTTTTTTTTAAATCTAGTCTAACCAAATTATTTTCCAAAATATTTCATTAGTTTGCAGCAAGGTACTTAAATCATACAAGAGAAAAATCTTGCACTTGCTAATGAAAATCTTTATTATTTACAAACTCCTAATTTATCACCAGAGCACAAATATGGTAAGAAAACTTTCAATGTAAAATTCATTCCTATTACATCTTTCTAAGAGTTTGTGTTAGAATGAACAACACACACTTACAGCTTTCTTCACCGAGTGAGTCGCTGCTCTGACTTTAGCAATCGTGCTCTTTTTCTTGTCAATATAAGAAATTACATCTGTTATAAAAAAGGACAAATGGTAATCAGTTATAATGAACTGTAATAAAAACATTGAATAACCTTGAAACTGGAAAGTGCAAAGAGTCAATACAATGTTTACTTCAATCAACTTTTACTATCTAGTCCAAAATGAAGGTCATAAAATGAATACCATCAATGTGGAGGATTTTTACACCCCATTCAAGTGCATTGGCGAGGATTCTGTTCATCTGAATACGCTCCTAAGAAATTGGGGGATGGATGGAGGAAGAAGAAAGGGAAAAAAAAAAGAAAAAAAAAAACACTCAATACAAATCAGTAAACTGATTAACAGTTTAGAAACAGTAGGTGAGAATCTACAACGATAATCCACAAGATCTGCAATCAGCTTTGGCTAGAACCGCCAGAGTAAACAAAAGCACTCACTTGTTCCTTAACGACTTTCTCCACTAAGGATTTCCCTCGGCTTACAACCACCTGTGTCTTCAAAAAGTCACAAACATTAAAGAAGAATGCAGTTGATTAAAGGGTAAATAGTTTCTGCAGATAAACTATAAAAAGTACTGTGGCTGCCGTCGGTCTTTCCCCCATCAGACACCCTGCATTAGTTAGCAAGCATACAACGCAAAAAATGTCCTTTTTTTTTTTTTTTAATATTTGAACTGGACTTTAGATTCGTTTGATCAAAACTTATTACATTCACAATATAATATTACTATTTTAAATCAACGATGTTAATTTCTATAGTTTATTTTCCTGATGGCGATGACGGCGATGAAAACTTCAGCGTGTTCTCTGATGTTGCTTATATCCAGAGTCGATTTCATTAAGAATTGCTAGTTCTTGTAATGTTTCTTTGTGCACATTTACCACCAGTGCAGTCATGTTAAAGCACTGAATTCTAATTAAGTTGATACACCAGTACAAACAGAGCACTTTTTTTAAGTATTTAATATTCACAATGTTACACATGATAAAGTTATGCAATATTTTAACGCATTAGTCTAGTCAATAATAAATAATAAAAAATAATCCCATATACATTACTAGTAATACGCACATACACAGGCCAAAAGTATGTGGACACCTGACCCTCAGTCTCACATGTGCTTGTTGAACATCTCACTGCAGAATTAATTTGCCATTATTATGACGTCCACGCTTCTGGGAAGGCTTTCCTCTAGATTTTGTACTGTGGCTGTGTCCCATCTGTGTTCATTCAGCCACAAGAGCATTAATGAGCTCAGCCAGTGATGTCAGGCGAGGAGGCCCGGAATGCACTAGGTGTTCCAGTTCATCCCAAAGGTGTTCAGTGGGGTCAGAACAAGTTCTTCAGCGGGTTCTTCCACTCCAACCTTAGCAAATGGTTTGGGCCCCTTCGCTGCAGTGAAGTGATATTATAATGCTACAGCATACAAAGACGTCCTATACAATTTGGGGAAGGCCCACTTATGGATGTGTTGGTCAGGTGTCCACAAACTTTTGGCCATATAGTGTATGTAAGTTTGGAGCTGAGATATAGATTTAGATAAAGCTCCTCACGGTGTCAGCAGGTCCCTGTGAGCTGCCTCGGTGGCCGTGACTGTCCCTCCTGCTGCCAGGATGGGGGGAGCTGAGGCCCGAGTCTGGACTCGGCACCGGGGAGTCCTGAACAAGCCGCTGTACATGCCGAGCTTCAGGTTTACTGGACACCAAGTATCGAATCTCTTTACTGAAGAACTTTTCCACTGTCTGAAAGAACGAGAACACATCGAACACCATTAACAGAAACATTAAGTAAACAATAAACACGCACAACAATGTACATGATGTTCATTTTAAGCTTTTGCTTTCATTCATTGTTCTGTTTGGTTGCTACTTTTGTATGCACTACTTGAAAAGGTGAAGTAAAGTAGTTAAGAAAATGAGGATGTATCCATCCATCAACTTTCCCAATCACGATTTTACTAAAGAAAAAAAGAGAGATGTGAAATCTGCTCAGAGGACAAAAGGAAGCAAAGACATGTACGGCTGTTTGAATGAGACTGCTATTAACTTGCAAAGAGGCCTGTCGTTGCCCCGTTCTCAACAATCACGCAGCTTTAAAAGGACCGTCTCCACTCACACAGAACATGTGTGCGCATAAAGTATTATTCAATCACTTTTATCAGCAAGAAAGGCCAATCAATCAGGTGTAACTGTAGTACAGAGTTAAAAAGAGAGGCATTCATTAAAAGAAAAAAAGAAATCCACCCTGAATGGCTTGCATAGAAGATTTTCAGTTGTTCATCTTATAATGAAATTCTGAGTTGAAACTTTAACGTCTTTCATCGACAAGTCGGTCTATATTCACTTTCTTTAATAGTTTTCTACATTACCCAGAATGCTGTTCGACTACCTGCTCATAGTGGTGCCAGTGGCATTTAGCACTCACTTCATCTCTACCTAAAGAGAGCCATGCAGCAGAGCTTTAGTCCTTAAGTCTGTCCCGTGCTCTCGCCTCCTCATCAGTACGCTCTACTCAAACGGATCAGAGTCCAAAGCCTCAACGTTCATACGAATGCTGCTCATAGTCATGGCTCGCTAACAAACCGAGCAAACGTGTTTCAGGGTGGACTTTTCTTTTAATGATGGGGGGAAAAAAAAACAAAAAAACAAAACAAACCCAGCATCACTCAAGGTCAAAATTCCTTATATGGTTTTAAATTTGGCGACAGGAAGATCATAAAGCTGAACGGGTAACAAAATGACTCTGATCACATCACGTTTAACCGCACGTAAAGAAAAGACAGATACAGAGAAGCATACGGAGATATAGAAAATTTCCCCATCGCAGCTCTCTGCATAAACAAACAGCAGTAAGTTTACACATGCAAAAACATGGAAACTAGTCATTTGTATCACTCCACAGCTCTCATTACATATTCATTCAAAAAAAAAAAAAAACACCAAAAAACTGAATCAGTAACCAGAATGACTCAGATCGCGACTCTCTGGAAAACTACTCGCATGTTGCTTGCAAGTAGAGCATCATTGGTTACGTTGAGAACAAAATAAATAAATAAAAAAGTCCCACATTACTTGCATGTCTTAAAAACAAAGCAAAAAGTAAAATGTAAACTAAATGATTTAAATTGCACTCACTCCTCCAAGGCTCTTGATATCAGTTTCTAAAGCCTGGCTGCGTTTATTACATGGTAGATCCAAATAAAAGATTCGCCCAGCCAAGGGCTTCTTCTGAACTGGCTCACACGCTGGATGATGTTTCCTGATAGATGCAGCTTTTCGGTGCTCGTCGTTGTCCAGTTTTGGGTCTGTGGATTAAAAAAAAAAACATTTTTTAAAAAGGATTCATTCAACATTAAATGCGCACAGGCCTAATGGAAATCCGTATCAACACACGGTGAGTGCATTTAATCACACGCTTAACTAAAGAACAAAAGTCTCTGTCCACGAAAAGGGAGTGCTCCCGGAAGAAAGGTTGATTCTTTCTCTATAAAACTCTCTGCATTTTAATACGATCTGTTCATTCTGACAAAAATCGATGAGACTGGCGTAATGGAACACTATGAACACTAATTATAAGGGTGTGACAGCATGTTATTACACCTCACCGAACACAGATTAACAGAAGACTGGCTCTTGATTGTTAAAAGGTCTGTTAAATCAGACAGTAAATCACTCAGACAGATTTAAACACAATATCAGAAACAAATTGTGAGAACGTTTACTCTATTCTGACTCTCTAAACATGGCAGGTGAGAAGAGTAAACGATCCTTCTGCTTATTTCTTACACGACTATCTCTTGAGTAGGGCTGCACAATATATCGAAATTATCAAAAATATCACGATGTGCATATCACAAGGGTTTGCGATAACTGATTTCGATACTTCAAAAAGTTACAAAGTCTAAGTTTTGGGGCGACGCAGATAGCAGAGAATGCTTTCTTTCCTCAAAAGAACATGAAACGTATGTTGGTTATGTCATTTTCAGACTTTAAATATATATTAGAGAGCGAGAGGGATAATAAATATAATTAAAATTGATTTTACACACTTATAGCATTATTGTACCGCTTATCGCATTATTTAACAAGATATCGCATTTTTCTTCAATACCTTGCAGCCCTACTCTTGAGTACTGAAGGGTCTGTTAAATCTGACAAGAAATTCAAATAAGTATAACATGATCTCAAAAACACGAATTATAAGAAATATTACAGAAGCATTTCGTTATTCTGACTTTCTACACATGGCATATGAGAACACTCAACATGACCTTATGGCTCTTTCTGCTTATTTTATATAGGACTATCTCTTCAGTACTAAACGGTCTGTTACATCTGAGAATTATTTATTAAAATAGATATACACAGCATCAAAAATTATTAATTATGAGCAATATTACAGAAGCATTTCGTTATTCTGACTCTTTAAACATGGCATATGGGAACATTGAATTCTGCTTATTTTATATAGGGCTATCTCTTGATTGTTAAACAATAGGTTAGATCTAAGAATAAATGATTAAAATAGATCACACATGATCAGAAAGAGGAATTATGAGAAATATTACTGAAGCATTTTGTTATTTCGACTCTTTAAACATGGCATATGGGAACACTGAACAAGAACTGAGGCTTATTTATTATCGTTCATATCTGTATGAGAGAAGGTTACAGAGTAACTAACTAAAGAATAAAAACACAAAAGTGAAAAAAAAAAGAAAAAAGAAGGATTTACCCTGAAAGTTTGGTTTGGTAGATCTGGGAAAGCTCTGGTGTTTCATTACAGTGTAGGAGTTGCTAAGAGTTCCTTAGCTACCGTTACCATGCAGGAGCCTTCTGTGAAGCAAAAAAAAGATTTCTTTATAGAGGAAAGAAATACACAACTATCTAACAATGAGGACATTTCACTTACTTTACTTTCTCTACGTTGAGCTGCCAGATTCAGTGATGACGAGCTCTGGTGTCAGTTTGTATCTGCATCTGCAGGCCGAGTGGTTTAAATGCTGCCCGTTTTTTAAACTGGACAAACGTTACACCGGAAGTTCAAACCCGGATGAAGCTAACAGCTAGCTAACAAATTACACAAACAAGTCTACGTGAATATTCGTGAATTTCCTGGACACAAGTTGTCCTCGAGTTGATATTTATTTACATTTAGTCATTTATTTACAAAATATAAGACCGAAGAGCTCCACTGTGTTTGTTTTGTTATTATCTAAACAATTCCATTTTCCCGCTCAGAAAAGCCACTTCCTCCTGCGAAGAACAGATGTTACGCTGTAATTTCACAAACACACTTTTCGGCCATGATACGTAAAACCAATTTCCAAGAACTTGCAGAACTTACATACTTAATAAGATGGACAATATGAAATAATTAACAGAGTTAAATTCCACACTACCAAATCTCATTTTATACTACAAATACCTGTTTTATGTGCACGTTGCTGAATTTAAATGCCCACTATGACGAATGTGCGGCGATGAAAATGAAGACAGCTACAACATACCCACTGTCATGTGCAGGTTAAGGAAAACGTGAACTTCCAGTCGACTACATATCACAGTAAGAGGGTTTGCAGGGCTGTTGCAGGAGACTGACTTTGGTTTTTTTTGTCCGATTTAGACTACCTGTATATTGCTCTAATGCTGTCATCGTGGAGATATATTTAAATCTGGGTGAATATTATAAGAATTGCACGATTAGTGTAAGTTTCTATCTATCTCTAGCTAGAGAAACAGCTCCAGGACACAATAAATGATATGAAAGGGTTGCTGAGGATCATTGGACTGGATTTGGGTAAGGAGTTCACTACAAGGGAACAGAAAAGTTCTCGGATTGATTACAAACCTCAAGAAAGTCTAAACCAAGGTGAGTGAAGTGAAGTGAAGTGAATTGAATTGAATTGAATTGAATTGAATTGAATAGAATAGAATAGACCTGGATAGATTGCAGTAAGTGTTTGTTCTAGGCTCTGACTTCTCTCCTGCCTTGCTGTAATGTTTAATTACAACATCATGAAATAAAGATCACATCTCTCTTCATGTCTTTTTTTTAAAACCAGGCTGGTTGAGATAAGTTCTCAGAGTTTTCAGGCCAACATGGACAGTATAACACCAGTTCAGCAGATGGTGGCTTCTTGTTCTGGGGCTTTGCTCACATCATTGTTTGGTAAGTTCATCTACACACACACACACACACACACACACACACACTGAATTTGTTTGAAAATAAAAAACTATAGTGACTTCTTTTATGCTTACGCAGCCTTTTCTGATGCCCCAGTGTCAGCAAAACTACATTTATTATTAATAATAATAATAATAATAATACTAATAGTAAACTTTATTTTATATAATGCCTTTAAAAAGGTCTCTCAAGGTGCTTTACAAATTATGACACCTCTTTTTCTTCTGTTTTGCAGTAACTCCATTGGATGTCATAAAGATCAGACTCCAGGCACAGAGAAGTCCTTTATATAAAGGTGGTTTAAAAAAAAAAAAAAAGACGTGCCTCTGATTGTTATACTTTGTATTTTGTGCTGAAATGAATTCTTTTTCCTTCAGAAATCTTCTAAGCTCCATTGATTCATGTATACTCAAATTTCCTTTCTGTCCAACAGGTAAATGTTTTGTGTATTGCAATGGCCTGATGGATCATATATGCGTGTGTGAAAATGGGAATGTAAAAGCATGGTACAAACCTCAGGGTCATTTCAGCGGCACACTGGTGAGACTCTAAGACAAATCCAGCTGTTATACCATCACTGGAATTTTTTGGGATAGCTGTTGTGTGAAAACTGTAGTCATATCATGTTTTGTGATACAGGATGCCTTCATCAAGATTGTACGCATGGAAGGGATCAAGTCGCTGTGGAGTGGCCTCCCTCCAACACTGTAAGTGTTTGTTTGGTTGGTTGTTTGTTTGGTTGTTTTTATTTAAAGGTTATATATAACGTGGGCAGCGGTGTGTTTGGCTGCTAGCCGGAGCGATGTTTCTATTTTTAGCAACACTATTCCTATTCCACACTGTTGACACCATTCTCACACCATTCTTATATTAATGATGTTTTACGTACAGAGAAAACAGACATTTTGACAGAATAGACAGATCCAGATCTTTACTTAGGAGACTGTTCTTGGGATGAGAGTGTTCTTATGCAGCGTTTTCTCTTGACAGAGTTATGGCAGTTCCAGCTACAGTGATGTACTTCACCTCTTATGACCAGCTCTGTGCTGCTCTCAGGCACCGGATGGGGGGGAGATCAGACCTGGCACCGCTATTGGCTGGAGCAATAGCTAGAGGTAACCTTTGACCCCATGTGTTAGCAGTAGTAGAACGAGTCAAACTGAATCTACTGTCAGAAATGTATGCTCTGGAGTGGGTTAGGGTTAGATGATATTTTCACTTTAACTGAAAAACCTTTTATTTCTATAGTTCAGTGCAAAAGTTTGTGCACCCTTACTCCAAAATAATGGCACTAACAAAACATTTAAAGTGAGGATTCACATATGTTCCGCTCTCTTACAGATAAAAGAAAGAATAAATTACTATTATTAGGTGCAGCAAGATGATAAGATCTTCATTAACTACTGTTAAGTGCAAAAGTTTGTGCACCCTCACTTCATAATGATGACACTAACAGAATATTTAATGCAAGGTTTCAGAAATGTTCCTCCATTAAAAATAATTACCGGATTCAGTATTAATGATTAAATATAAGTATTAATTATTATTTGATTAAGAATTTAGAGTGTCATATTTGTTCAAATTGGTTTGTTATATTTGTTAAAAGTTTACACACCCTTATATCAGAATGGTGACACCAACAAATCATTTGTTGTTTTTGAGTTCTGTTTTACAAATGTTCCATTATAAATATAGGAACTTATTAATTATTATTACCCGTGCAATTACCTTAGCAAAAGTTTGCACAACCTAACTTCAAAATCATGACACTAAATAACATTTAAAGAGACAATCAAAATCATATTGGTATATGTAATATAATATGGACTTTTTCAGATGTCCTGGTATTTGTTTTGAATTTTTGTAATCTGTGTTTGTGGGTTTTTTTTTCCCCAGTTATTTTTCTTCCATTTTTTCGGTAGCGAACAGTGTTTGTTTCTTCCCCCTCTGAATAATCGTTTTTCTGGTTTGTATTTGTATCCTTAAACACCTTGATGTCTTTCTATACCCCTGTGCAGCTTGTGAAAGGTTAATATTTTCTCGTTTCGGTCCTCGTGATTGCCTTTTTCCGATTTGACTCTAAACTGCTTACGTAAAATGGCTTGATAATTAACAGTTTTAAATTATTAGACACCTTAAAAAGCTCATTCAAAGAAATGAACTAGAGCTAACTAACATCCCTGCAACCAAACTCAACTGCTATAATCTTTAGGCTGTAACAAGTATTTAATAGGAAAACACCATTAAATGAACATGGAATCCTGTTAAAAAGAGAAACTGTAAAATAGGTGCAAGGGGGGTGCAAACTTTTGCACTCAACTATAACCTTTGCTAAACATATATTAATAGAATGGGTAAATATTGAATCTGTTTTGTGTACACTGTACCTTTTATGGTCACTGCCAGATTGTTAGTGTGACGTAACCACTTTGAGATATTACCACACACACACCATGATGTTTGTTCTAATGATGAGGTTTGTCCAGCTTTATGACAAGTTTATGAAAAGCAAATCTGATTTACTTCTTAAAGGAAAATGAATGACACCCTGAATGACTTTCATATCAATATTTATAATTATGTGACCTTCAGTGGTGTCCAAGATTTATTTTATAATGAAATTCTAAATTGACTTCTCTTTTTTTTTTTTAAGTTAAAATGTCTTTCATTAACACATTCTATTTTCTATTTATTTAGTTAACAGTTTCCTACATTACCCACAATTCCTTTTACTACCTGCTGGTAGTGAAACTAGTGGGAATTCATGTCTCCCTAAACAAAGTGATGCAGCAGCGCTTTAGTCCTTTAGTCTGTCCAGCTCCCTTACCTCATCATCTGTACATTCTTCTCAAACAGATCAGCTGCCAAAGCTCCTACTTTCGTGCTAATTCCGCCGTCAACTCGTAGCTCGCTAACTAGCAAGCTTCTAACTTCTCACCAGAATGCCTAAAGACATCACACGTATTTCAATATAAACATAATTAATGTCTTTCAGGGGGGTGTTTTCCTTTAAATATGATTTTTAGACCCGAGCATCCAGGTTGCAAATAACAAGTGCCAAAATCAGTTTCCTAAAAGTTTTCCAACACAAATTATGTTGTTAAATGGTAAAGTGAGCATCAGATTCAACTCTCTCTCTCTCTCTCTCTCTCTCTCTCTCTCTCTATATATATATATATATATATATAATCTTCTACTGAAGGTGATTAGACTTTGCCCTTAAGTAAACAGTCAGGAAAAATAATTAGTAACAAAAGTAATAGATAGAAAGTTACAAAAGGGGAAGAGGATGTGATATTAGTTAGACATGGTTCTACCCTGTCCTGCCTGTATGATGGTTTGAGTCACTAAAATCTATTTCACTTACTGTATATACTGAAACAACACTCATGAAATCCTGAGTTTATTTATTTATTTTTTATCATCAAATACAAGCCAAATTAGAATTTTTCTCATTTCATGTTTTTTAGACTGCAGAAAATCGAAATACTTGGATTTGAGCTGCCTGAGCTTTCTGAATATAACCCTTGAGTCATGTGTGTGAATGTGTGTGAATCTGTGTGTTGCAGTGGGCTCCGCTACTCTGATCAGTCCGCTAGAGCTGATCCGCACTAAGCTGCAGTCAGAGAGACAGTCATACAGAGAGCTGAGCGCCGTGATCCGCTCAGCCGTACACACTGAAGGCTGGCTCGCTCTCTGGAGGGGTCTCGGGCCCACGCTGCTCAGGGATGTACCATTTTCAGGTAAAAAAAAAAAAGAAAAAAATACTGCACAAGTGTCGCCTTGCTTGGCGACTGTGTTTCATACAGCCTTTGGGTGGCTCACAGAGCAAACACAAGCAGCAGGACTAGAGACCTCCGCAGTCAGGGTCGTGCCTGTGCATGCAGTGTTCTTTTCAGGGGAAAGTAGCTAATGCATGCTTAGAATGGCACTAGAAGTCGCCAGATGATGTCACAACGGTAGATTGCTTGTTCAGTGAATCGACATGATCATTTGCATATCAAAATGTGTAGCATGAAGAAGGAGGATTTTTAGAAAATAGTCCAAAATGGTCAAAATAACTCAGTTTTAGTTGTATAGCACACCATCTTTTAACACTGGACATTGCCCCAAAGCAGCATTACAGAAATCCGGATATAAAAATTAAAATTATATTTGTCCCTTTACTTTAAGTTTTAAGTAAAGACTTTACATTTTAGACTGAAAGGGGAAAAAAGCTGAAATTTTGATGGGGAAAAAAAAAAAAAAAAAAAAGGATTAAATAGGAAGTTTTCAAAAAACTTAAGTGAGTCTCATGAGGGAAAAAAATTAATATGTCCTCTGTAGCACATTATTCATTTCATTTGACAGTGAAAAATATTATCTTTAAAAGTGTTGTATTGTTTCAGGAATTTGGAATTAAAGAAGCAAATGAGAATTATGTTAGGCAAAAATACTCAAATGAAATGCAAAATTCAGTAACAAACCGGCTATACCTTACCTCACCGGTCTGGTTTCTCAAGCCATAGATGTGAGAAATTTGATAGATAAGTGTGTTTAATAGATGGGTTTAATAGTGTGTGTGTGTTCCTTGCAGTGTGATGCTCAATAGCATGCTGCTACTAAAAAGAAATAAATACATATAAAAATATGAACCTTTAAACTGGTGGAATAAGTTATTTTTAAAGCAAATTCATACAAAATGACCTTTTATTATGCTTCCAAGTCCTTAAGTCCCACTGCACTGTCTATTTTAGCATAATCCCTATCCTAACATGGTCTTTTGATTTATTAGTGCTGTGTATAATTGAGGTATTCTTTCTTCACAGGGTTATTTGTTCACATTATGCTCCACATCGTTCCACATCTTTCCCTGTTATGTTGTAATCTTGCACCATGTGCCTCCTCTCTTTTCAGCCATGTACTGGTACAACTATGAGAAAGGTAAAGCCTGGCTGTGTCGCTACAACAAGACGCCTGAGCCGACCTTCAGCATCGCCTTCATCTCAGGAGCGGTGTCCGGCTCGGTGAGTCTGCGCTCTTTACTACACGATAAGTAGCTTAGGAGTATAAAACACAAATCCTAAATAAGTGTTGTGCGATTAATCATATTTTAACTGGGATCTGGTTTCAGCCAATCATGTGGCAGCAGAGCAATGCATAAAAACAGGAAATGTGTGATGGTGGTTCCAGATGGGCTGGTTTGAGTTTGAGGATTTTCACACACAGTACTGTCTAGAGTTTACACAGAATGTGCAAAAAAACAAAAAAACATCCAGTGTTCTATGGGCAGAAATGCCTAGTTGATGAGAGAGGAGAATGGCCAGACTGGTTCGAACAGACAGGAAGGCGAGTGTTACTCAAATCACCACTCTTTACAACCGTGGTGAGCAGAAAAGCATCTCAGAATGCACAACATGTCAAACATTGAGGTGGGATTGGCTATAACAGAAGAAGACCACATCGGGTTCCACTCCTGAGAGCCAGGAACAGGAATCTCAGGGGGTACACAGAGCTCAAAGCATGTTATGTTTATACATACAGACCAAATTGAAACTTTTTTGGGAAAAGGAAATAAGAAGTAGAGTTTGTTTTTCTGGTTGTTGGACCTACATCTCTGCTGGATAACTATGAATAGTTAAAAAAAAAAAAAAATAGTCCTGACACAAAATCTTCTTGTTTGTCCACCCCTGAAAAGACAAACTATACACAGCACAGACACAAACTTTTTTTTTTTTGTCTTTTTTTTTTGAGAGTCCAATTTATCCTTTGTTCCTCCTCCTCCTCAGATTGCGTCCATTGTAACACTGCCGTTTGATGTGGTGAAGACGAGGAGGCAGGTGGAGCTGGGTGAACTGCAGGCTAGGAAATGTAAGTTTTCCTGTTCTAAAATAAAACCCTTGCACTGAAAAGAAAAAAAAAAACAGATAAGATGTTGGACAACTAACTCCCTGATAACAGTTAATGATTAATGAGCCATATTTGTTAGACGCTCAACGTTTGCTTGTGTGCTTGTTTCAGTAGTGTCGCCTCAAGCCTCGTCTTCAACCTATACAGTGATGAAAAGAATCGTGGCAGAGAGCGGCGTCCAAGGACTGTTTGCGGGTAAGGGTTCTCAGCGAATAGATTATTATACATAACTAAAGGAAATATCAGTTTGTTTTGTTAAACAGTGAATTTAACCACTTGTAATCATTTTTATAAATATATGAGCCCTTTCCTTAAGGAGGTGAATTGGGCAAGATTTGTCCAAATTTGTCAGGATTAGGTCTCTGATGGTTAAACAAGTAGAGCTGAATAAGATTAGAATGATTTTTTTTTTACTCTTTGAGCCAGCCCCAATCCCAACCCCAATTCCCGCCCATGTCCACAAAGCTCCGCCCCCAGAATTTACAGTGGTTCGGCTAGTGGTAGCATTATCAGGGACTCTCATGATATTACTTTCAAGTGCAACTGGCCATTCGGCTGCTTGAAAAGCAAGTTATAACACTATACCCACGCTAATTTTTCTCCTACTGATCATTTCCTACGGATTTATGACAATGGTCAAGAGTGCCTTTGCGTTCTTTCTTGTATTTCTTTGTAATGAGGGCTTATGAGCTTTAGGTTAGGTTGTGTTAGATTCAACTTTTATTGTCGTTGTCAGAGTAGGAGTATGGAGACAACGAAATGCAGTTAAGCTCTGGTAGTAGTATCCTTAGCTAAACGAAAGGCTATTCGGATGCTAGAAAGCCAAGAGATTTGGCTCGGGCTGATTTATGAAAATGGTCAAGTTTGCCTTCACGGTCCTGTTTTTCTTCGTAATGGAATAAAAAAACGTATCTCCTTGATTTATGTAAAGCAGGCCAATGAAAAATTCAAAGCTTTATACAGATTTCATTTACATCGCTAAACATTGCTGATTCTGCTTCCAGCTTCGTTCTCTTTACCAGTAAAAATTACTCCATCACAGGAGAAATATCTGCCAGTGCTGGGCGCTTGCTGATTTCAGCCATTTTTTTTTTCTTTCCGAACAGACTGAGATGGGGAGGGGAGTTGGGCAGTTGGTATAAAATGGCTGACAGGAGGGCCGTGTAAACACAAACGAGCACTCCAAAGCCGTAACACAGTTTTCCAAATGGGTTTTCTCAATACACCTGTGCTCAGGACATGGATTAAACAATTATTTTTTTCACATTCAACAAAGGTTATTTGTACAAGTAAGAAATAAATAAGCACCACCAGTGTTAAGTAATTAAATGTGATCCTATTGGAAAATACAGGAAAAGCTATGATCACATGCTGATGCTGTGGATAATCATATCAGGTTTCATACTGTACGTTTTTCATACCGCTTCATAATTGAATTTATTTTTCTCTCTCTTTCTGTGTGTTAGGTTTCATGCCTCGGCTGATAAAAGTGGCTCCAGCCTGTGCTATAATGATAAGCACTTATGAGTTTGGCAAGGCCTTCTTTCGCAAACAGAATCAGAAGAACAGACAAGTTCTCACACTGCATACCACCAACACCTAATCACTCCATCTGTCATACACTCTCTCTAACTTTAAACACACACACACACACACACACACACACACACACGACTGCATCAGCTGGGATCTGAAACCATCCTGAAAACACTCATCTAGTTATAATGAATCATGAATAAGCTGAATAACGTTGGCCTTTTGGTACGGATTCGGACGGGAACAGCAGTACATAAATTCCATGTTTGAAGAAATTTTGGCACCGCAAATACCCTCAAGTTAAGCTTTATGGTTTAAAAAAACATCATCCAACTTTCACTCTGATAAACCTGCATGATGTGTGTTTGAGAATTACACAGCAATAGAAACACACACTGAATAATCCCAAATATCATGTATCTGAATGTTAGTTTTTTATTGTCCAGTTATATTGTATTAGCTGTATTGCTAATCCATTCTAGAAATGCTTTTATAATATTCTTGTTGCATAAATAGTGTTTTTTATTAAGTCTATTTCTAGCTGTCCAAGTGAGATAGTGTATATCTCGGAAGCTCGTTTTCGTGTGATGACGATTATGATGTGAATGCATTTTATTTGATCAATTAAATGATTAAATGGTTTGAATGATATTAGACTGACTCATCTCAAATGTTTTTACCGTAATGTCCTGTCGTCTTCTAGATTCTTCCAGGGATTCTTCTAGATATTTGAGGTTTAGCCTGGAATGTAATAAAATGATTAATTTGAGGGGGGAAAAAAGCTTAATGTGGCTTAATGTAACAACAAAACCAGACCAAGCCACGCCAAATCTCTCAAATTCTCACTTTGTCGTAAACACATTGCTCAAAGAACATTTTTTATTACACTTTCCAAATACACATTCTAAAGAGCTTAACACAACCAGCAATGACATAGAAATACCAAATTTCTCCCATAGTTTATTGGTTTATCAGAACTACTGTCTACTACAAAACATGACTCTAATGTTAATAAAGCTTAATGTAAAACTATTTACGTTAATTTTCTGGAGTAATTTTATGCTAGTAGACAGGAGCTACTATGAATAACCTGTAATACCGTAATACATCTATGTAAACATTCTGTAGATGCACGGGCCACAGATATAATCAAGATAAAAGTAATTTATATGGGTTTTCTAGTTATAAAAGATCATCCTAGCTACTGGTAGATACCTCGCAAGGCTACCGTTACCTAGCTGTACCTCCACTTAACCGTTTCAGGAAAATACATTTTTAAATCAAACTTACTATGAAATGTAATGGAAGATTTGAAAACTGGAAAAATGGAGCCAGATGAGGTTTTCAAGTAAATGTTTCTGACACTGGGTTTTACGCTATTACGATATAGTCACAGCTCTGTTACTGTAGCCATACAGTAAGATCCTTTGATGATTATGATATAATCTGCCAGAGGTGAAAATATGGAAAAAAAAGTGTAAAACATATAAAATATTATACTGGTTTGAACATGTTAGGCTACATAAATTGCACTGTGATGTGTCTTCCTTTATGAAAATTGACAACAACCAAAGAAACCAAGAAACATTATGGGTTTGGAAGAAATAACATTTATTGGTTCTATTTTGGAATGTAATCAAGTGTACAGTATCAAAAATGCACAAACATCATTTGCAAGCAATTTCGTTTATTTAAGAAACAATGACTAATGGATGTACAGAAATAAAGTGCAAAAATATTGTCTCATCTCCCGCAGCCTGACACCTTGCTAGGCTTAAGAGAATAACGGTGAACTGTAATGAAGCAACGTTTTCACTCTCAGTCTCGCTCATCACTTTACATTCATTGTGTTTGTTGGCTTGAGAAATAAAACCACGTTACATAAAGAGATTCAGTAAATAAAATTACAGTCAAAGTTTAAAAAAAAGCTTCAAAGACGCTTGCTGTACATTTTAATAATCTAGAATTTGCTTTGATTTATTGCCATTTTAGATGATTTTTAATAATCAGTGGTCTTGTTTCTGTTCATTTTCTGATCGAGAATGTGCTATTTTTATAATCCTTGATCTACAGTATGTCCAGTGAAAGCCAGTGGGATGTAATTAGTGTTTCATCTTACTTCATAAGCCCATATTTCATTAAACAAGCCGCTAATACACTGTCAAAGAAAATGAAAATTCAAAACATTTTTCATGAAAAAGTCATTAAAAGTCAATATTGGATCATTTTTCAACCTAATCTCTATCCACTGCATCTGTACACGGGGTTCATTAACGGGTTCTTTGTATAGTTAATGGTTCTTAACTATAACTATACCTAAAAGGTGTTTAAATGGAAACCCATTTTTGATAGAGAAACACTGCTGAGTTCTAGTTTAAAGGTTCTAGATTTCACCTTTTTTGTATTTCGATTACCACAAATGAGAATTCGGCCTCCTTTCACCGAGAAAAAAAAAATTGTGAAACACCAACTAGTAGTAAACAGTAATCTCTTTCTATACACCATAAATATAAGTAAAAATTAAAAAAAAAAAAAAAAAAAAACAATATTGCTCTGATTCCAGGTAGAAGTCCTGTTACAGTAATTCACAATGCTGTTGATTATCACGTTACGAGGGTTTTTAGACAGACAGGTCACAAGCCATCATATTCCATCAGGCTACTCTGAACTGATGGTGGCAAACTAGCTGGTTAAGGTATAACACATGCAGGAGGACACAAAACGATCAAATAACTGGAATATACAAAGAATCCAAATAAGCTAATAAAAACACACACACCAAAAGCGACCAGGTGGGAGATTTATGGTCTTCACATTCTCTTTTAGCTAGTCCTTCACATTCTGTTTTAGCTAGTTAGCTCAAGTTAATCGGCTAGCTACCACTGGCTCAACCCATGTTACTAAATATCCTTATGTGAGTAGTTTGCAGAAGCATTTTTCTACCAAAGAGGGTGAATTTTAGCTTTCAGCCCTGTAGCCCTACACTTTCTGAGTGGTAGCGCTTCAGTGCTAGTTGCCAGAAGGTTGTGATTTCAAACCCCAGGAATGCCCGAGAGCCACTAACCTTCAACCGATCAGCTGTATGCCTGTTATGTCCTGGCTGATAATAGCAGGTACCAAATGAATAACAAATGTGATGCTTATTTCCTGGATTTAAAATGAAACGGCTAATAATAGTGGATGTATTTAGAAAAGATGGACAAATCAAAACAAGGCAATAAGTGCTTGCTTATCTGGGCAAGAGTACAATATTAGAGTGTAAGGAGGTTTAATGCCTTTAAAGCCTCTTCCAAGCGCATATTCACAGGAAGATCATGTGCAGTATAAAATTTTTGTCTTTTTTTTTTTAACCCACCTAACTGTGAGTGTACGTTACTCCACAGAAATTCAGAACTTTTAGACATGATACATTTGACCAACTTCAAATAACTAAATCAATAAATAGACACAACACACCAAAACTAACACTGAGTTTTGGTGAATAGGAATGTGCATTTCAGCAAAGAGCAAACAAACCTAATTTTATCCGACATGTACAAACTGACCAAGATAAAACAGAAGCTTTGGATTACATCCAACGTCCTAATCCATGCTATATCTTTTCTAAATTAAAGAATTCATTAATAGACAATACAGAGAGGCAGTTTTGGCAAGTGTCTTGAATGTAAACATACTGCACATAGGTTTTTTTTTTTTTTCAAATAGGTTTTTGCTAACCGTGACCTTTAAAGCCACAATCTGAGATTTAGGAATACCAAAATGGCTTTAGGCAAGGTTTTAAGAAAGCTGATAGAAGGGAATCAAGCTCTTAACGCATGAATGAACCTGTTAAAGACCTGGATTCTGACCAACTCTGAAAACAGGATGAATTTCCTGATTTTGGCCTGTAACCATTGTAAGGCCTGCTTAAATAATTTTTTTTTAATTCATAAAGCATAAAAACTATTTTAACACTGCAAAAAATGAAAATATCTTGAACACAGGTGAATTTATCAAACACTTCTCATTATGAGCTTACGATAAAATACATATTGGTATATTATTAAGTATATTTATAGACATTGTGTCTTGTTCTACTTAGAATTGTTTTAAAGATTTATTTATAATTTGAGTTGTTTAAATGATTTGAAAAAACAAAAACGGTACTAAATTCATAATCCATAAAACTACCTCTCACTCATCGTACCTTTCACCCATGTTAGCGTTGTCTGATTTGTCCCTTTAACTTGCGTCCAGACTTGCCAAATGTGTCCATCAAATGCCTCCCTGACATGTTAAAAATTCTCCAGTGTTCATCAATCACTGTCTGTTAATAAGGCAAAGCAAACAAGCACAATTAGCCTACTACTTTTTTTTTTTTGTTAAAATGTGATATGTAAATCAACTCATGAATATGTAAGAGCAGGGCACATTAGTCTGACTTTAAGGATGTAAATTGAGTCGACAAGGGGATTTCTGTCATGCGCAAATTAGGCTCCGGAAAGACGAGGAATTCAAGCAAACATGTTAAAGTAATTATGACTAGTTCACCCATCATAACTAATAAGGAAAAAGAATCGGAGGAGGCAAAAAAAAAAAACAGCTGTGTGTATGAATTAGCATGAAATAAGGAGAAGGACTTTAGCAAATATAAACACAAATTACATCCAAGTCCCAAACTGAAAATAGGTCCTGAGCTTAAACCGAATACATTAACCACAGCTGCAGGTTATCCAGTGAATGTGACTAAGAAATAGATACAGTCAGGTCCATAAGTATTTGGACAGTGACACAATTTGGTGATGTCCGTGGGTTCCAGATTTCAGGCAGTCATTGACTGCAAGGGATTTGCATCCAAGTGTTAAAAATAATCCTAATATTTATGATTGTTAGTTTGTCCAATTACTTTTGAGCCTGTGAAAATGGAGGGACTCTAAAAAAAAAAAAACTAAAAATAAAAAAAAAAAACGGCTGTAATTCCTAAACAATTAATGCAATATTTTTGTTAAACACCTTGAATTCAAGCTTAATGTTTACACTTCCATCACAACTTGATTGCTTTCATTTCAAATCCATTGTGGTGGTGTATAGAGGCAAAATCATCAAAATTGTTTCGCTGTCCAAATACTTATGGACCTGACTGGATTAAACAGGGGTGGACAAATCACCAGCATGTGCTCCTGGGACAAGCGGATTTATGTGCATGGGATATTAGTTTTTTTAGTCGTAGTTACCCGATGGACAAGGTTTCATTTTTTTTGTCTACACGTGATGCATTTCATGATGTTGCGGCAGGGTGACTTTCACTGCCTGCTGCACTACACACAGCACCTGAACAACGAAGCGACAGATGATCTTTAATGTTCTACGTACGTGCGTTCTACGATTTTAGTGACAAAGCGACAGCGCCACATATGAGAGTTTCTCAATTCTATGCAAATTAGGTATGATTCAGTAAAGTGAATCCAAATTATTGGCTCGAATTAATTTCTCAGTCACATGTGGTCCGACGTTTTTTTTTTCCCATTTACTGTTTGACACACAAAAATTGAGTTAAAAACTTATCATGGTTTCATCTTATCCTGACACATGACCTCTCGTTAAATGTACATAAAGGCAAAATACAGTTTTTAGGGAAACAGCAGAGATAATAGTTGACTCTTGCTTTGCTAATCTGCTAATGAAGCTAGTACGAAGCCTAGCATGCAACATGTAACACAAACAACCGATTTTGCTCCTGTAAACTAAGGGTTAGTCTGTATTAATCCACTTAACTAGCTAACTAAGTTTCCACGCATTATTGCGTTGTGTTAATACCACTTTTTAGCCCCGTCAGTTGGGTTTTCATGCAAATAAACATGGAATTGGGCAGCACACTGGAGCTTTTTACTTGATTTTACTTGATTTGTCCACCCCTGTAGCATAGTGTTTTAAGCTGGAAAATAACAAATGTGAGAATTAAGCAGAATTGCACATTAAAAGACACAAGACTAATACTGATATCAAGCTTTTAGGTAGTTTTCCATGATTTAGCTTTGATCATGTGATTTAGCACAGTGCAGTCAGATCTGGTCCAGTAACAGAGTCTGATTCTCAGACTCTAAAAATGTTTAATACTAGGCTTTCAATTTACGCTTAAATAACTATAATACATGTATATGTACATAATGTGTGTGTGTGTGTGTGTGTGTGTGTGTGTGTGTGTGTATGTATGTGTGTGTGTGTGTGTGTGTGTGTGTGTGTGTGTTTAGGATGGAGTGAGCCCTGGGCTGGTCATATCCGTAGTTGGACTCGCCAGATACTCACTGGACTTCAGGCTGGCCAGAGATTTATAGCTGGCCACTGAAGTCAGAGACCCACACAGACCTCTGAGAGATGGCGTGTCCTCTTTACCTACAACACACACACACACACACACACACACACACACACACAGAGAGAGAGAGAGAGAGATTAACATCTCACACAGCTCCAAATTAATTTGGTTACCCAGATACTATTTTGGGCTGTAATTTGTAATAAGCAACAGGGCCAGCAGCACAGCGATGAGATCTCTTCAGATAAAGGATGTAATAAGGAGTGTGATATTAATGCAGAGAACCTGTCTACACACTGCTGAGACAGACAGATAACCAGGACGAGGAAAACAATATGAAGAATGACAGAAATCTTGTTACTCCAATGCTAATGATGATGTGTAGGTTTCGACACTAATATAAAATACTTAAAATATACACAATACTGCAGTTTATTATTAACTACACCAGGATATCTAATAAATTGGCCACTTTATTGGCCACTCAATCCCACTGTAGCCTCAGATTCCTGTTCTTGGTTGAAAGGAGTGGAACCCAATGTGGTCTTCTGCTGCTGTAGCCCATCCACCTCACGGTTCAAAGTGTTGCGCGTTCTGAGATGCTTTTCTGCTCACCACTGATGTAAAGAGCTGTTATTTATGTTAATGTAGCCCTCCTGCTAGCTCAATCCAGCCTGGTCATTCTCCTCTGACCTTTCTCAAACAAGGCGTTTCTGTTCACAGAACTGAATTGTTTTTTCACACCATTCTGTTTAAACTTTAGAGACTGTTGTGTGTGAAAATCCCCGGAGATCAGCGGTTTCTGAAATACTCAAGCCAGCCTTGTCTGGCACCAGCAACCTGAGATCACATTTTCCTCCATTCTGATGTTTGATGTGAACATTAACTGAAGCTCTTGACCTGTATCTTCATGATTTTATGTACTGCGCTGCTGTCAGTTGATTGGCTGATCAGACAACTGCATGAATGTGCAGGTATAAAGTGGCGAGTGTGTCTCTCTCACAATAACACAATAATAGAAGCACAAGGACAAAGCACACTAATACAAGCTTTTATTTCCCTGTCTGATCCAAATAATATACAATCATTAACCTTGTGTCTCCACATAAGAGTGCTATAACAGTCCTCTCTAACACATATCGATTTCCTTTGTGAAGATTGATGCCAAAATAACTGACACACAGACACACACACAGAGCTGTACCTTCTCTGTGCCAGGGGGCGAGTCCGGTCTTGCCATCCAGACTGTGTGTGTGTGTGTGTCCCGGCTCCAGGGACATCTGAGACAGGCTCATATCGGCAGACAGCTGGTCCAGACTCGGAAAGCTCTTCCTGTGAAAACACACAAACCCGGTTCCAGAAACGATGCTGTTGTTCCTCTGACAGGGAATGCTCATACACACATTCCTACTCAAATACATTTTAGAAATATGGGGCGATTTCGAGTCCTTGATTATTCTACTAAATTTTGCAGCTGCACGTCTTTAATGGATTTCTGCTTCACCTGCTGAGCAAAAAGCTCACCTAGAGTCCAATACAGACTACCCAATAATGTGGTTTCCCAAAATCCACTCTGTCTAAGGTACAGGGAGTAGCATTTGACTGTTTAAGAGCCCATGTACTACCACTACATTTAGTCACCTTTCATCAGTCTTTCGAAATGTATTTCCTAAACTACTTGGCTAAATTATCCTCAATCTTTTAAAATAAAAATCAATTTATAACAGGAAAGATTCACTAACAATCATTTTATTGTTCATTTCTGACACTTGCTCCTTTTCAGAGGCTGAATCTCAAACAGCATCTACTGGATATATAATACACTGTATAAGTTGTAAAAGTATCATATATTATTCTACACCACATATAATGAGCATCTGTAGTGAATATGGTATGGCAAAAAAAAAAAAATAATAATAAAAGACAATCTATTGAGCTTAATATCAGTGGATAAATAAATATAAATGAATGTGAAGTTTGCTGATAAATGATGATATTGAATGGATTGTGCAATATGAACATAGTGTAGAGCTACTACTTAATGTCTACTGTATGTGGCAGTGTAGCATTACATTAACCATAATAAAGAGATAAGTATGTCCAGTCTCATTAGTTAAAATAAACACAATAAGCAGATTCATACTCTTCCCAGCGTCCTGTGCGCTTCTGGTAGAGGAGGGTGTCCAGAGCGACGGCGCTGCTGTCCATGGCACCGGGCGAGGGCCACTGATTGGTCAGGTGAGAGGTGAGCTCCTGTCTGGATCGCAGGTCATGGTTCTTCAGTACAGTTCTGCTGGCGTTTGGAACACACCCATCCACCCAAGACAGAGTTTTCAGTCATAATCACATGCTTTATTAATATACCGTGGAACTGAAGAAGCAGCATTGCAGTTAGTTGTAGCTAAGAGCTGTGCGTTAGCTTTCTGTGAAGAACAAATCCATCATAAAAAGAGGAACTGGATGTTCAAGAGACAATGCAACTGCTAATTATGAAATACCCACCTACTGTAATTTCAATTCGTCAAGAGAGAAGCACTTAGTGCTCTACTTTGCAGGACATTTTTTGACCTTTTTAAAAACAGAGTGGCTGCTTGCAGAGAGAAGAGAGGAAATTGCCTCAGCAACTGTATGCAAATTGGCCGAAAGTGACCTCGAATCCAAGGCACTATAAATTAGTAGCAAAATGCTGGCATCTGCAAGCTTTATTAATAATACAGGACGCCTCTGCAGCTGTAAAGTGCAAAATTTCCACTGTGCTGGCACATTTGGTGATGCCGACCAGGAGCTGAAGCACATCATCATCATAATTCGAATGATATTTTTGCAGTATGAATAATCAACCAAGCACCATATGTTCTGTAAAGCCGTTGAATAGACTAAGTGACCTGATTCCATTGAACGTTACACATACTGGAGAAAATGCACACACATGTGACTATATGGCTATTTATTTTAAAGCTGTAATTGTAGAGTGTTCATTTCATGTCAAACTGAATATAAATTTGCATTTATATTGTCTAATGTCTTTATAACTTATTACAGTACATTTCTGCACATGCTAATTCACATCACGTCGAAATATTAATTTCCCAGTCTGAGGAAAAGATTGGAAATCTCCAATCTGTCATCCTGTTATCATCATAACTCAGACATGCCATGAGTACATAAGATTATCGGAAATGTCTGTGTATTTTGGGGGAATTTTGAGGAACTGTCAGAGGCAGAATTAACAGGATAACTCTCATATTCTACATTACATTCCTCTGAAGGCTGCTAAACTTTCTTTATCCTATAGTCTACTAGATTATATTACGTTCTGTTTTTATTATGTATGTGCATGTCTACTTCGTTGTTGTTCTTTTCATTGTTGCATTGTGGGACGAGGCGCTAAGGAAAAACATTTCACTACATTACATCACACATATGTAATATGTATGTGACAAATAAAGAGCCTTGAAGCTTGAGGATGCTGACAGTGCTAGGATTTCTACATCTAATTTTTGGTTCCGTGTTTTCCAACATTTCTAGAGAGTGGTAGAAACGCTATGTTTGAACCCAACTTCAGGTTTAAATCCAAATTTGGATACAGACAGGAATATTTAGAGCATTAAACAGATACAGATAGTGGCATAGTGCGCTACTGGACATACTAAACAAAAAGCAGATCTTAATAGTTTTAATAACACAGCACACTCTTACTCATTACACCTCCCACTCTCTCTCTCTCTCTCTCTCTCTCTCTCTCTCTCTCAACTCTACCATTTTTATCCCTCCTCTCCTCTCCTCCTCATCCATCAATCCGTTGCTCTGTCCTCCCCTCTGCAATGCCCTCGCAGAGCCAACACTCTGATGAATGTTTGATTACTCAGCACTTTCATCGTAATGAGCTGAAAGCAGGATGCCTCTCCTTGCTGTGCGCTGTGAAACATTCCCGATGCAGTAAACATGTGAAGAACAGGAAAAAAAATGTGCTAAACTAATGCGATCACAACAGCCTAATCCACATGCTGATTATTCTTACCATCTAAAAAATTTAAAAGCAGACATCCTGCACTTAAAATTGTATTAATCTACCAAATGGAAGATTATAATGAATTGCTGTGGCAGCTATTCTGGGAAAAATCAGAGAGAAAAAGATTACTCAGACTCAAATGGTCTTCTCCTGGGTCATCAACACACATAAAATAAAACCGGAGGTGCTTTAAATAACCGATTTTGAGTACTTCAGTAAACGCCAGGTAGGTTTCACAGTACTATAACCTGAATTGTATCCTGACACGATTTCAATCACATGTGTAGTTCAATGCTTTAGTGTTGATTAATTTTCTATAACAGAAGCGCTGATAATAGTTCCAGCCGAAAGAAAAATCACCACTCATTTATATGAATTCTGAATGGTTCTGTATAATTATTATTTCTTTGGTAACAACTTTTATGGCAGACTCTCAACATAATCCAAGTCCATTAATCATAAGCAAATAAAAAATATGCTATTAACAAAGACAAATGTTTAACATTGACATGTTTGACCATTGACATAGTGAAGCTTTCTGTAAGGAAACTTTTATTTAGCATTTTTGGAAGGAGTCTCCAGTGTCAGAGCCTTGTAACTATCAGAGGTAAAGCTGTAGCTTTAGGTTTTCTGCCGTGGAAATGACACAACAAGCACAGAGGCCACGCCTCCTTCACTGGGACAACAAGCACAGAGGCCACGCCTCCTTCACTGGGACAACAAGTACAGAGGCCACGCCTCCTTCACTGAGACTGACAGGCATACAGGCCATGCCTCTTTCATTTAAACTGATTTGTGTGTACTGACAGGAAGCACAGATGCCACACCTCTTTCACTGGAACAACAAGCGCAGGGGCCACCCCTCCTTCACTGGGACAACAGGCAGAGGCAACACCTCCTTCACTAGGACGACAAGCACAGAGGCCACACCTCCTTCACTAGGACAACAAGCACAGAGGCCACACCTCCTTCACTAGGACAACAAGCACAGAGGCCATGCCTCCTTCACTGAGACTGACAGGCATGCAGGCCACGCCTCCTTTATTTAAACTGATTTAAACCTGTGTGTGTACTCACAGCTGGTCCTGGAGCTCCAAGATGATGAACTCCAGCTGTTCTTTCTCCAGTTTATGGTTGATGCCGGCTTCTGCAAAACGCTGCAGTAAAGCTTTATTTTGGGAGACGGACTCTGAAAGCTGAGCCTCTCTCAGACGAACCAGCTCCTCTAGATAACCCTAAACGTGCACACACACACACACACACACACACACACACACACACACACACACACACACACACACACACACACACACACACACACACACACAGTAAATATGGTTGCACTGCCTGTTTTGTTCTTTCCTCTGCAAAAAGTCTAGGTTTTAATCCATAGATGATATAAAACACAAACACCAACGCATCATATAAAGTTGATAGTCTGTATCGATCTCTGCTACATGCTCACACTTGCCTTTTGTTCCAGCACCACTCTGTATTTCTGTTCCACTCTTTTACACTTGCTGTACCAGCTGCTCAGGTCCGTGCTCAAGCAGGCGGCCATGTTGGACTCCGGAGTGCTGGCCTCACTGCCACTGCTGCCCAGAGTCCTCATCTCCTCCTCGTCACTGCTGATGCTGTCCGAGCTGAGAAACACACACACAATGGTTTTAACCATTTCCAACATGGTATATTGGAGTTTTTACAACCTGTTAAGGTTCACGTGTGTATCTGAGTGTTCAGCCTTACGTTTGCGTGAACTTGAGGTAAGGTGTGTAGTCAATCACCGCAGGACAGCTTCCATCCAAACTCTCACCTTTCAGACAAAAACTGTCAAAGAGCAGCGATTTAGCTTGATTCATAGTTTGATCCTGCTCTTTTCAGAAGACATTTTCATGACTTAGCATAAAAGATAGCTATATATCTTAAAATAACATCTGCTGACATCATTAATGTTAAATTATAAATTAAGAATATAACCCAAGAATATAGCAACCTCTTACTAACTGATCAGTGAAATATTAGATTGCAATTCAATTTTGCTGAAATAAAGCCATGTGACATAATCAGCCACTAGAGCATTGAGTAAGTGTCAAAAGATGATTATGTCAGTTAAACTAGTTAAAATCCCCTCACACACCACAGAATACACCAACACCAGGCAGAAAACAAAAACTCAGTGATTATATGATACTAATATTATAACAATTCCCCACTTTAGCCCATAAAATCTCTCTTTGTTAGCCTTTTAAGCCAGGCTCTACTTAGCCAAAAAAATGTTAATAAGATTTTACTGGTAGAATAAATACAAACAAATAAAGGAAATATATTGTGTGACAGGATCTTAATATAGTGATAGGATCTTTTCACACCTATGGATTGATTTGGAGAACAGGATTAGTGTGTGTGTGTGTGTGACTCTACGGTAAGTGGAATCATTAACATCCCCTCCGACTGATATATGGCTGAATGTCAATAGCACCCCACAGAGACAGGGAGAGAGAGATGTCTACCTGAAATCAATAGCGTTTAGTCCAATGAGAGTATCTGCAAGCACTCCAGCTTCCTCTCCCAGCACTATCGCACCATCCTCATAAAACCTTCTGGTAAACATCAGCGCATGCACAAACACACAAACAACTCATTACCATCATCATCTACACACAGCTTGTTACTGTATAGCAATTTCCAATATGGAACAGGCATGAAGCTACATGAACTCAAAGACATGCCCTTTAAACGTCCAAAACCAAGAAGTAAATTCGTGATTGCGTTGAGGCTTGTGGCCATCTTTTTTTTTTTTTTTTTTTTTTTTTTTAAAGCGCACCACCTACTGGTGCACCATCATCCACACTTATGCATACAAGAGCAAGTATGTTAATTTAATAACGGACAGAATAGGCACTGAAAAGTTCCTCACATTGCAGTAAATTTCATTTAGCTAGTTACAGCCAAACGTATAACCTTGTATCAGAATCAGAAATTTTCTTTTTGGGTTGTCTTTATTTCAAACCTTTGAATTGCAGTACATTTTATATAATGGACTGAATTCATGCCCATATATGGATGTAACAACTCACCCGCATTTTGATAAACTGACTTAATGACACACCCACATTTCATAGAAATATAGACTTAACAACATGCATTCTGTAGACAGACCTTTTTTTTCTAGCAATAAATATTAGCAGGTGTACACATTGTTTGCAAAGTGTGTGTGTGTGTGTGTGTGTGTAAAACCTTGTGGTTTTGAAGTCTCTCAAAGCAGAAGATATATATTCAGAGAGCCGTTTCTCCATCAAAGCAACTCGGATCCATGCACGACCCTGAGACAGAAATGGATATATGGATGGATGGATGGATGGATGGATGATGGATAGACAGAGAGAGAGAGAGAGAGAGAGAGATGGAGAAATAGAAAGAGACACAGACAGAAATGGCGAGAGATGGAAAAAATGAGAGAGAGAGAAAAATGGGGGAGAGAAAGAGAGAGAGAGAGACAGAAATGGAGAAAGAGATGCAAAAATGGAGAGAGATAGAGATGCAAAAATTGATAGACAGATAGAGAGGAAGACATATATATGGATGCAGAAAGAGAGAGAGAGAGAGAGAGAGAGAGAGAGAGAGAGAGAGAGAGTACTATTCTTTCAATTTGAAAAGTCTCTAGCATTTTATAAAAAATTGTTTTTGTATAAGACAGACCTGCTCATTATTCCAGTCCAGTTGTGATACAATATTGTTTGTGTGTGTGTGTGTGTGTGTGTGTGTATACATATGTGTACGTCCTTACCTTGGCTCTGGAACTGCGTACATTCTCCATGCTCTCAATGCTTGGGATGCAGCCGTGAGGGACTTTGCTACAGGCCACACGCACATAATCCCAGAAACTACGTGGACTCTCGTAGCCAAACCAAGTGATCTGACCTGCTCATAATAATACAACGAGAGGAAAAGAGAGCGAGAGTGAGAGAGAGAATTAAAGAGATAAAGGAGAGACTAGATAAGACTCATAAGAAAAACCCAAAACTCTCATCCTGGAGCTTCAGATTATTTTTTTCCATTTTTGGGGAGAATGAGTTTTTGATAAATGGGGCTGTAAAATAGAGATTAAAAAAAAGTAAAAAGAGAGAAGGTTTGTAAGAGAGTGAAAGACTGTCGAGCTAAGATCTGGCAAAAAAAAATTAAGTGTAGGCTACATTTTCAGCTCACCGCTGATGTAAAGTCACGGAGATCACATTTTCCCCATTCTGATGTTTGATGCGAACATTAACTGAAGCTCTTGATCTGTATCTGCATGACTTTATGCATTGCACTGCTGCCACATGATTGGGTGATTGGATAATTGCGTGAACATGCAGGTGTAGAGCTGTTCCTAATAATGGTCAGTGAGTATACGTTGAAGATCTAAACATGCCATGTTAAAATCAGAAAGGACAGAAGGACTGCATGGCATAATTCTATAGACAAAAATCCTGTAGGAAACGAAACACAACTTCAACAAAACTACACTATAACCTGTGCGTGTATACTGATTTTCTTTCTGTATTTTTGCAAGTCACTGTATGCTATGTGCTGCCTGCTACCACAAAATGAAACAGAGGAAAAGGAGACCGTGTGCCTGCTTCCACATGCATAATGCCAGCAGAAAGCTAATGGATTTTACTGACAGCTGTATCTCAGGTGTCTAATGACATATAATGGAAACTTAATTTTGTTTACACTGTATGTGCAGAAACAAAACAATTTCCACCGTGAGTGTCCAATCACTTAACATCCTATTTGTCTCTGACAAACAGCACATGCTAAGTGAGTACAGGCCTGGAAAGAAACATTAACATCACTTAAAATAGTTTCCTGCAGAATTACATATAATGCTTCGCCTGCACTGTTTTACATTGTAGAATAATGTATATGTGAACAATGTGGTTCTGTACAAGACAACACAATAGTGGATGCGCAATAGTCCGTTAGATAGGACACTGACCTTTGAAGGCAGCGTACGTCACCACGTTGCCAGGTTACTGACATACGCTAACAGTCACTAACTAAAGTCCATTAGATGAGATGAGAATAAAGTGTCATTGGGAAAAATAGTGAATATTCAGTCCCTACACAATGCCATTTCTCAAAATAGTTACAAATACAGAGGGGAAATAAGCATTCAGACACACACACACTGCCTGGCCAAAAAAAGTCGCACACACTAATATTTCATTGCACCCCCTTTAGCTCTGATTTGATTATGGTGCACATTCCCCATTGGCATCAATCTTATGCGACATCACAACATTTCTTTCCATCCACTTGCATTTTGGCCAAGATCCTTAAAGTCTTCTCCAGCACATCCCAAAGACTTTCAGTGGGGTTAGTGTGGTGGCCAATTCATGTGTGAAAATGATTCCTCATGCTCCCTGAACCACTCTTTCACAGTTAGAGCCAGATGAATCTTGGCATTGTGAATGCATTAACACTCATACATTTACTCAGCTGACTTCATTTTATTGCTGTGTAATGTTGCTGAGCCTAGACCTGACCAACTGAAGTGACCCTAGATCATAACACTGCTTCCAGAGGCTTGTACAGTAGGCACTATGCATGACGGGTGCATCTCTTCATGCGCTTCCCTTCTTACCCTGACGCGCCCATCGCTTTGGAATAGGGTAATTCTGGACTCATCAGACCACATGACCTTTTTCCATTGCACCACAGCCCAATCTTTACGCTCCCTAGCAAAATGAAGTCTTTATTTTTTTCAATTAGCCTCACTAATAAGTGCCTTTCTTGTGGCCGCACAGCTGTTTATTCCCAAACCTGTACGTTCTTGTCGCATTGTGCATGTGGAAATGCTCTTACTTTCACTATTAAACAAAGTCGTTTTCTTAAAATGCGACTTCACCAAGCATTTTAAGGATCTCCGAGCACGATCATTCAAGATTTTTTTCCGACCACATTTCTTCAAGTTGACAGTTCACCACTATCCTTCCAGATCTTAGTAATGCAATGATCTTTTTTCGGCCAGTCAGTGTACTTCGGTGCAAATATACACTTCAAATACGCACACAATGTATTCTGACTTTGTATTTTTACATATGACCGAAATGTATGTATTCATAAGCGGGCAAAAGTATATATTTTTTTTAAATAAACTGATTGTGGTGTAGTTTATTGCTTATTGTTCTCTATTTCACTGTTGTTCCCGCTGCTTTCAGGTCATCCTGCAACTCTTTTCATTTGACTTCACTCTTACCTTCCTTATCATTAGCCTGAGAGTGCATTGTGAAATCTTGCATGACGATTGGTCGTGGTTCCATAAGATTTCCACCAGCATATTATCGAATCAGTTGTACTGACAGGGATGTTTAAGGTCTAGGAAGCTCAGTCTTCACTATGAGTGCTACTCGTTGAAATCTTCCCAACCAATGGCAACGTCTTTTATAACGACACCAGGGGCAATTTGAACAACAACATTTTTTGAAGAATTTGTATCTAGAACCTGATTTATTTTTATGCAACGTTAAATGCTTAAATGTCAAATGCTTTTTGTGCCTATGAATTTTGTTCTTTAAACATATATTTTCATGCTTATGAATACACACACTGTATGTTAAATAACAAAAACACTGTAACTTAACTGCTACATTTTTACAAACTGCCTGCTGATGCACAGGATTATGGAATTGTAGGACAGTGGCTGATAAAAGACTGATGTATGATGCCTTCAGAAATGAGAAAGGCACCTCAGAAGGCAGTGTTCTATGCAAACCTTCAGGACTCGATGCCTCCAAATACAGTCTTATTAGGCACCATTTTTATGTTTCAGACACACCTACTTTGGCATTATAATGCTCAGTATGTGTACAGTCTGAATGTATTCTAGCGGTCCTACCTTTGAGCCGATGGCTGAGGATATGTTCCAGAATGGAGACAAAATTGATGAACTCTGGCGATGTGTCATCTATAGTTTCATAACAAGACCGGTCGATCAGCGTTTTCACCGAGAACCTGCAGAGACATTTTGAGAATTTAATTCTATTTCAAATAAGGCTGAATGCTGTATATAACAGGTGATGCTGACACCCTGTGAGGGGGGTTTGCCTCGCACCGCCGGCGTTGGGGGTTCAAATCCCACCTCCGCCCTGCGTCTGCAGAGTTTGCATGTTCTCCCCAAGCTTCGGGGGTTTCCTCCGGGTACTCTGGTTTCCTCCCTCAGTCCAAAGACATGCACTGTAGGCTGACTGCAATTCCCAAATTGTCTGTAGTGTGTGAATGTGTGTGCGATTGTGCCCTGTGATGGGTTGGCACCCTGTCCAGTGTGTCCACTTGTGCCCCGAGTCCCCTGGGATAGGCTCCAGGTTACCCCACGACCCTGTGTAGGATAATAGGTACAGAGAATGGATGGAGGGATGGACACTATGTGAATGTGAAATATGTTCCTGAATCTTAACATTAACCATATTAAGAGGGGACAAATCAGTAGCCCAGGCGCCAGGGGCAAGCAGACTGCGTGCCTAGGTTATTCATTTTCTATTCGTAGTTGGCAGGTTCAACAACCAGAAAATGAAAAACAAACCTACTTTCACAAAAATGTTTTCATTTAGTATGTAGCTATATTAAAATATAGTGCGATGCACCTCAATGCTGTAATTATAGCACATGCTATTCATTCTAAATACCACCGCCTGCTGCACTATACACATCAGCCGAGGAATGATCTGACTAACAGTAGAACTTTTTTTTACTAAGTGAATAATTTAACATGCACGGATGACAGATGATCTTTTCTGCACTGTTGATCAGGAATGCACTGTCATGAGGAAATACTGAACACCAAGCAAAGTAAACTCTTCTGATAGTATAAACAACAATCACATCATGGGGAAAATAAAGACGCTAGGGAGACTTGACTATGTTTTACGAGCGATGTGTAGACAGGGCACCAGAACTCATAGCTGAAACCTTTGTCAATGACTTGCTGACTTTTAGTCGAGGGAGCAAACACAATGTACAACATTAGAATGATCATTGTAATGATCATAAATGCATTAGTTTCTCTTAGTCTGTATTGATACACTAGTTAACTAGTTCATCCTAAGGTATTTCATTATGTTAGTTGCCACTTTTCGCCACGTCAAATAGATTTTCGGGCAATCAGAACATGAGACTAGGCAGCTCACTGATGCTCTCACTTGCCCAGTGGGTTAGCCAAAAAATGTATGATTTGTCCACCCCTGCATATGAACATTACATGGTAATATCGTGACACTATACTGCAATTATTGATGCAACTGATGGACAAAGACATGCTGAGACAAACCTCAACAAAATGTTCCTATCTGAACTTCCCCTTTAAACCTGGGCAAAATAAACACCACCTGAAACCAGATAAATCTTAAAAATAGATCAGGAACAACAAGCTTCCTGTCACATTCCCTTTCGACCGAGCAGCTGGAGCTCATGAATCAGTGTCCGAACAAGTCTGCCGAGCCTTGTTAACCTTTACAAGAAAAGGAGCATGAGCCAGATGATTGTCTACAGACCAAACAAGTGATTTTTTTTTTAAAAAGATAGATCTTACCTATTTAGCAAACAATCATGCACCAAATGGCATGTCTAACAATGTTCTGTTATAAACTGTGTCAGATAGAGGAAATTAATCATCACCCACTGTTGAGCTTGGAGACACTGTTTAAAGATGCCCATGAAGGCAGAGCAAATAGGTTTCGTTTCATAGCTACGACTCTGAAGCTGAACGGAAAGAGAAATCAGCAATATAATCCAGGGACTCGGATGTACTTTTTGTAGTTGCAGGTAATTCAATAGAAAAACGAAGGCGGCCAAATACGAAAAAAACACCGAACTCAGGAATACAAGCCAATTAAACCAGAGAGATATAAACAGGAACAGAGCACAGCTCAGAAATGTGAATACAGATACAGCAGGTCCGGTTTGTTTTTGAAGTATAACTTCCTCCCTACTACATACTGTAGGACACACATATTGTACAATACGATATACTATATCCAATAGGAATTCATTTAAGACTGAGACATAGGTCTGTGTTTAAGGCAGTGGTTTTCAAAGTGGGATCTCTGAAGAACAGCCAGGGGGTCTGTGATTTAAAAAAAAAAAATTAGTTACAGTAGTGGAATCCACCATTATCAAAGTTATTATATTTAATATCGAGTTCTCGTTGTTAATGGCCTGTCTGACTTGTCACTGGAATGGAATAGGTTTAATCCGAACCGCAATACCTCAAAAAGTCAACCTATAAAATAATGTCAGCTTGGGCCTGATGTGTTTGGTCAGTGAACAGTTCAGGAATAGAAAACTATATGGCTCTAATGAATAGATAAAATATTATTGCACACATTTTAAACAATGTCCATGAAATAAATTTGCACTAACAGGTATTTTACAGTCTGCAGTGTACTTCAGGAATAATTGTGGATAATAATGGTAGTCATTTTCCAATAAGTCCAATGAAAGATGAGCAAGAAAAGCACAGCCTTTAAATGTCATTCATAATACTGAAATTTGACTTCTTATCAAGCTCTGCAGGAGCGCTTCTGAAGACTACACCAGAAGGAGGAGTTTTATTTACAGCGAGCAGAGCACTCGCGATCAGAGGCTTTCTGTTTGTTCTTCACAGTCAATCTCTCTCACTTATTCTCTTCCCTACACACACAAACACACACACACACACACATTTGATCACTGGCCATTGAGACATCCAGCATTATCAAGGTTGACTAAAAGAGAGGATAAAGGCTTTTTCCATGACGTCTAACTTGCATCATCAGATGAGAATACAATCCCAGTCAACATCCCTATGTTGGCTAACAAAGTTTCAGTGTGTGTGTGTGGGTGGGTGGGTGTGTGTGTGTCCCTTACTGCAAGTTGCAGAGAGAGAGGGAGAGCACTGTAGTGCATATTCAGCTAGGAAGAGCTTAATGAAGCAGAAATGATGACACACAGCATGTGGGGTTTTATAAGAGGCATGCAGCAATCTATCTGGAGTTTGAGATTGGTTATAGCGCCTTAGAGCACAGTGCTGTTAAGTTCTCAGATCTGATTGGTCAGATGGTGTTGATTAATCTTCTATTACAGCAGCTCTAACAGTATTGCTGGTTGCAAAGCAAATCACAGGTTTATGTCAAAGCCCTCCTTCTAATACGTTCTTGTTTCTATAGTAAAAGCTATCGTTTCTATGGTAACAGCTACAGTAATAGGAACATTATCATTTCTACAGCAACAGCTATCATTACTGTCTGTATAGTAACAGCTCATTCACTGGTGGATGCTCAGTGTACTCTATGTCTAATAAAGACAGAGAGCTGCAATGAGAGCTGCACCTCTCAGGCCCATATGTCTGATACAGAGATGCCTGCTGTGACTCTGTGATGCTCATACATTTCTTCTTTAAACAAAAAACTGATACATCATTACATGACAGAGGAGATTCTTACTAGTCTTGCTTTAAATCCAGTTGATAGAAATTGAGGGAATGGCTTTCTATAGCTCCTATAATGGAAGTCTTAATAGAAAACAACTTGTTTTGCCTTTCTGACGCAACCCTCCCCAATTTTATCCGGGCTCGGGACCGGCACTGGGAGTGCACTGTCATGTGGTTCCCTGGCCGGGAATCAAACTCGCGCCACAGTAGTGAGAGCGCCATGGCCTAACCACTAGTCCTCCAGGGACCCCACAAGTAAAATATCATGTATATAACCAATATTTACCATTTGCCAAATTTTTATCTGCGGCTTAGCTGATTACATTAGCTACTAGAATCGATGATAGTATAACCTGGCATTAACCAAGAAAACAGGTTAACCAGTTAGTTAACACTAGCAAATTAGCAAAATTGACCTCAACATGCTTCAAATTAGATGGAGTTCATGCCTTCTAGGGAGGCAACGGAGACGCCTCATTTCATACGAGTCTTTGTTTACGCCAGGGGCCCTCATCCTCAAGTTCCACACTGTAGGCTGGTGGCTTATCCATATTCAGATGCACACGGACAGCTTTAGCAATAACTTCATTGTGCAGCATGAGAGGGTCACAGCAGATGATGAATTGGCACAATTCTTGATATTTTTTCTACATTAAATGAACCTGATTAGATGTTAAACTGAAATATAAATAAATTATGCAGTAGCATGTTCTATTGATATATAGCTTACAGTCATTGTCTGAACGAGAGAAGAAGATTTGTAACAAGTACTTTGAACACACACACACACACACACACACACACACACACACACACACACACACACGCGCGCGCATGCACGCACGCACGCACGCACACAATGCTTTTTTTTTCTTGGAAATGTAAGTAATAGTACAATTACTCAATTTCAGTAACACTCAAAGAATATACCTCGAAATAACACTTAAGAATAGTAACGAAGTACAATTACTCAAGTATTTTCAACATGACATGATAAGCTGACAGAACAGGTTCTTGTGTAACCTTCCCCAAATCATTGTTTACAGTAGTACTCAGAAGTGTAAAAAGATATGAAAATCTGACCCAACCACCATAATCAGAATCAGCCATGTAAAAGGAGTTGAGGAGTTTTAAAAATCATGGTAAGCATATTTAATATGCATAGACGTATTAACATTTACCGAATTCAGTACTTCAGTACCTTCACGCACTCAGCGCACTGATTGTATTTTCCTGAGAGGAAATTAATAGGGAAATCATTTCAGACCTTTTGTACCACCTGTCTTTATCAAATGTAATTACTGTGAAATGACGTTTCATTCTTAATGCTTCTTGCGCATTGCTTTCCAAAGACTTTTGAACACAGCAGCTGGGTTCTGCAGCTGGGAGGTAAAATGACATTTCAGGGCTAATTTCTCATGTGACATTTCCCTTCTCTGAACCAACAAAACATCCAGATCAATTAATATAAATGGCAGAAAACAGGCCAGACTCTTTAAGCGTGCAGAAAAAATGGGTGTACATTTGTGTGTTTATGTGTGTGTGTGTGAGAGAGAGAGAGAGAGGGAGGAAGAGACAGAGACAGAGACAGCTGCAATAATAGACTCTGAGCTGCTATTTTCAGGGCTATATGTGTGACACAGTGATGGATGCTGCAACTCTGTGGTGATCACACTTCTATCCTTGAAAACCGCTGATACGTCGTCTTGTGACAGCTAGGGTTTCATATTAGTCTTGCTTTCAGTTCAGATGGTATAAGTGGCTGAACAGACACGATAAATCTGCATGGCTTTGCCAAAAAGATTGCAAAACGTATCAGTAGGACGAAGCACAGGTTTGGCATCAGGGCTGCACTATATGTGCAAAAACCCTTCACATGGTCAATTTTTGTCATTTTCTACAATGTAAACAGTAGTTCTGAAAAACTAAAAAAACATGTTTTAGAATTTAATTTCTAGTATTTTCACTGGGAATACAGAGAAAATCCCATTTAAAAAGATTCAATTCCCTTTCCACTGAAATATGCCTCTCCTACCTCTACATTTATAACCTAATCTACTTTCCAACATTACTGATCAATTTTAAAGAATTATGAGCTCACAGTGGGAAACGAGTTCTCACTTTGATTATTAGCATCATCCACATCAGTCTCGTTCTCATCTCCTGAGGATAAAAGTCACTGTGACTAACCGGATCCTTGTCAGTTATTCACTCAACTCTTCTCTGTTCATGCTAACGTTGGTGGGGAAATAATCACTGATTCATTCAGACAGTCCTATCGACTAAATCTCTTGTTATTAAGGTCTTTTTATTAGGGAATTTAAACATTTTAAAACTTTGTCCGCTGTTGTCTGTACAGAGTTTGTAAATGCTCTTCTCTGTTTTGATGATGATGGACGATCATGGGTATTTTGAAAGCTGGTGTCTGTTATGTAGGTTCATGTAGCTCAAGTAGGTTTTAGTCACCTTTAAGCAGAATGTATGTGTTAAATAAAAACATTTCCACATCGATTTGGCAAAATATACTTATGTTTTCTTAAAGTAGAAATGTCAATGTACGTATGATGTTGGCAGAAAAACTTAATTTTGGTCAAAACATGATTTTCTTTCTCTTTTTTTTTT
>CM040996.1:4866415-4880299 GCA_022985145.1 Pangasius djambal | reverse complement strand
GATCAACAAGAGCTAACGTTATTTAAAAAAATCTTAGTCATATTCTAAGCACAAATGAGAAGCTAAATGATTTGTGAGTAAATGACTCTCAGTTATGGTTTATAACGACTTTAAAGGGAGTCCTTTATAACCTAATACCCTATATTGTAATATCCCTGAAAGCATGTGGCATGTCTATTTGTTTATCCTCATATTACTTCATTCTGTTTCACCACAGAGGAAAGACGATTGCTAATGTGTTAACTAGTGGTCTACACAACGAGGTGCTCCTGCTGAGTCTCCCGGTGGTGTCTGACATTAGCGGGCATTTCAGCTGGCACCATGCCACGATGGCTTATCCTACTTCAAAAGACACTGCACGAGGCATCACTTGACACGACTCAGCCACTAAATATATACAGATGAATTACTCCAAATCCCACCATTTACACTGATAAAGACATTAGTTTTGATCAGAGGTATTAAACTACAATTTGCTGCATGACTGAATGGTGACAACAGTTACCTTTTAATGCTTTTAATACCTTTAGTACTTAGTTGTAGTACTATAAATAAGACAAAGTGGTGATGTTTTGTTTCATAGTGGTGCTTTATGGTTCCCCTTTTGACTACAGCCATGGACTCTGAACAGATGAGACATCTGTTTTGAATGTGACATGGAATAATATTCATAAACTTCACCGTTCCATCGCCTTTTAACATTCTGCTTGTGTTGTCGTTTTGTTGTGTTTACATACATGCATGTCATTGGCATCAATACAGGATCTGCTAGAGAATCTACAAAGCTTCTTGTTTAAAAAAAAAACCTGGAATCGCTGAACTAAGGCCAGTTTTTCATACACTGATCATTTCGACAGGATTTATTGAGCACTTGGTTCAGTCCATAAGGACGTAGAAGAGAAGGTTATAAATAATTGATGTTTTTAAAATGCTGATTGATTGATGCTTCTGTAATCCTTTTGACTTATAATATACTATAATCATTCCATAATTCTATACTATAATGCTTCGAAAAACTAAAAGCCCTGACAGCAGTGAGCCGTGTGTTGTTCAGTAGCTGGGATGCAGAATGACATCTGCTGCAGTTTCTCGTGACATTTCCCTTCTCTGAGCCAACAAAAAAAAAATCCAGATCAAGAAAACAGAAAACGTGCCACACGCTCTTTCTGTGCCTCTAGAAAAATGATTGAGCAGGTTCACAAAAAAAGCCAGAATGAATTACCCAGCCCAGCTTAATAACTCTCCTCTTTATTGATCAAAATTAAAATCTCTGCTTTGTTCACTTTTTTCTACGTGGCAGTAACAAAACGTCGGAGTCCTTTTTTCAGGTACCTCAAGCGTAGCCTACATACCGTACGCATGTCTGTATTTAAACGAGCAGTGACACGCATGCACCCAGACCCTACAAACAATTGGTATTTATTATGTTTCATTGTGTATAATTGTGTTTATGATGTGTACACACATTTGATGAATCCCAATTTTATAGTGCATACAAAACCACATCATTTTTTATGTATAAGGAGCAATTTAGAGACTTTTCTACTTTTCCCTGGGAATCCTGCAAAACCATAACCTATAATGTTGAATTTTAATTTTTCAATGCAGGTCTTTCCTATAGCACGTTCAAAACAAAGAAAAACATTGGCAAAAACGACATTTATTAAAACAACACAGAAAAAGAAAGTGACATTCGTATAATTGAAATATCCTCTCTCACTTCTCTTTTGTACACCGATCAGCCATAACATTAAAACCACTGACAGGTGAAGTGAATGACATTCATTATCTCGTTACAATGGCTGCTGTCAAGGGTGGGATATATTATGCAGCACGTGAACAATCAGTTCTCGAAGTTGATGTGTTGGAAGCAGGAAAAACGGGCAAGCGTAAGGATTTGAGCGACTTTGACAAGGCTAGATGACTGGGTCAGAGTATCTCCAGAACGGCAGGTCTTGTGGGGTGTTCCCGGTTTGCAGTGGTTAGTACCTACCAAAAGTGGTCCAAGGAAGCACAACCGGTGAACCCGTGACAGGGTCATGGGCGCCCAAGGCTCATTGAATCATATGGGGAGCGAAGGCTAGCTCGTCTGGTCTGATCCCACAGAAGAGCTACTGTAGCACAGATTGCTGAAAAAGTTAATGCTGGCTCTGATAGAAAGGTGTCAGAATATGCAGTGCATCACTGCATATGGGGCTGTGTAGCTGCAGACCAGTCAGAGTGCCCATGCCGACCCTGTCCACCGCCAAAAGCGCCTACAATGGGCATGTGAGCATCAGAACTGGACCATGGAGCAATGGAAGAAGGTGGCCTGGTCTGATGAATCACATTTTCTTTTACATCGGGTGGATTTCCAGGTGCATATGTGTCACTTACCTGGGGAAGAGATGGCACCAGGTTGCCCTATGGGAAGAACACAAGCTGGCGGAGGCAATGTGATGCTCTGGGCAATGTTCTCTTGGAAACCTTGGGTCCTGGCATTCATGTGGATGTTACATTGACACGTACCACCTACCTAAACATAGCTGCAGACCAAGTACCCCCCTTCATGGCAACAGTATTCCCTAATCGCACTGGCCTCTTTCAGCAGGATAATGCGCCCTGCCAGGCTGCAAATATTGTTCAGGAATGGTCAATCACGCATATGTGGGACATGTTGCACAATCCAATCCATGGGGGCCCTCACGACTTACAGGACTTAAAGGATCTGCTGCTAACGTCTTGGTGCCAGAGACCACAGCACACCTTCAGAGGTCTTGTAGAGTCCATGCCTCGATGGGTCAGGACTGTTTTGCATCACAAGGGGGACCTACACAATATTAGGCAGGTAGTTTTAATGTTATGGCTGATCACACACTGCCATCTCTGATGTTTCGCACATCTTGACAACAGAAGTTATCAGGAAATATGCCAAACTCTAACATCAACATTGTTTCAAAAATGTAAAAAGTGGGAATCTTACATCCCTAATGAATACTCTGCTGCTCTTCTTGACAAGAAACTAGAATTTGGAGACAGCACCGAAACAACAATTTAAAAAAGGCAAAGTAAATAATTTCACGCAATAATTCTCCATACATCTATTCTGCTTCCCTTCTACTCTCAGCTCTTTTACAAACAGCATTAGTGAATTCTCCTTTTACTGGTTTCATTCAATGAACCTCAATAAAAATAATAATAATAAAAAAAAACAGTCCCTGAGCATGATATTCCCTAGTGCCAAACTCATAGGACTTATTAGTCATCAGTATCGTGTCCTTCATCCAGCCTCTGAACTGGTTTCCTTGTTCAGTATCATGATGTGCTGAGGAGCATGACTGTCAAGATGAGAGGCCACCGGGCTGATTAAAGATCATTCTGGCGCGCACACACACACACACACACACACACTCAAAGTGCCACTACTACATTCATATATGGATACACAAATGCAGGTTTTTGGGTTTATATGCACTATATTTAATTTAATCTAATTAATTTAATTCCCCCTTCCAGTATAAACTACGAATGTAACCAAATACAAATAAATTATTTGGAATGAACAGATAATGTGCTCTAAACCAATACCAATATGAATATGAATAGAAGGCACACTATTCTTTTTTGTTTGTTTTTTTGTTTTAAGAAAGCTTACCAGAAAGGGTCATTGGGCATCTGGCTGAAACTAGAGGTGTGCAACAAGAGACTTGGAACACAACATAAAAAGGTTGTAACTTGGGTTACAAGTTTGTTTCTATTTTGGAAAGTAAAACCAAAACATTGTGGAAAAAGAAAGAAAAGAAAAAAAACCAGTGTCACGCACATTTCTAGTTAAGACCAATTATGAACTTTCCAGTGTTTACAGAGGGCAGAGTGGTAGGGGTCACAGGACATGGCAGGACATCCCTACTGTTAATGCGTTTTGTGCTGTTGCTGCTGTAATGACAGGGTCAGTTTCACTGGCTTTTCCTCGGTCTCATTAATTGCCCCTTGGGAATAAATACCACTCTCACCACTTAATTTAATTCTAATTATACACCTGCAACATACATAATAGATCTATTTGCTGGTGCAAATTTAACAAATAAGTAAATAAATAGATAAATGGGTAAATAAATAAATAGAAATGACTGAATCGTCTATAATTATACTCTTCAATGATTTGGTGTTTAAAATATATATATATATATATAATCCTAAGCAGCATGAAATACAGAAATCAGCTTCTGTCACCAGGCGAATTTGCATAAAAATGACGTGATGCGAGTGTGCCGCCGTGGTTGCCAGATTGATCCTTAAGCTTCCTTATGGAACGGCTTTTGTTTGGAAAGTGGGGGACGTAAATGTGCTCGATGATTTTTTTTTTTTAATCCTATGATTATTACGGATCAACTCATGCAAATATAGTCCATGTTCATAAATTTCACCGCTTAATTATGTAACTACATCCTTTCAAAAGGATTTATCAAATATGGCAAGTCTTATTCTGTTATGTTTATAGGAATGCAAATATTGCCTTTTTTTAATAAACGCTTGAGCATGAAAGGAAGCTTTTTAAATGGCACATAGGACTGCATACATTGCCACTCCTGATACAACAGCCTGTCTCGGATGGATTTTTACAGCAGAGTGAAAACACCCAATCTGGCAACTGATCTGACTGTTTCTGCGTGCATGCAGCACGCGTTTTACACACTTCCACTGATCTTGCCTTTACAAAGCAAAATGCTGATTCAGTGGCTGGGGTTTATATCACACAAACAAACAAACAAACAAACAAACAAATAAATAAACAAACAAATAAAAGGGGGGGAGGGGGGGACTACAACTAAATGCAAAGATGTTAAAATAAACAGTTGCATTGTTCCAGGCTGCTGCAGAGTAAAATAACTTTAAAGTAGCGAGACGAAGTAAGAATCAAATCAGGTGCAACCAGTTTGAACAATGGAAAAATATGCATTGTGTGGTTTCTGGTGTAAAGCTGCATTATGATGATTAATCACCAGTGTAATGAAAGCGCACGCGCTCATCTCGTACCTGCACACGGTGATTAAATTCCTCCTCTCCACGGCTCCGATCCTCGCGGCGGCTTTCTTCCGAGCCCCGTTAAACCCCAGGCTCGGGGATGCCATGCCCGCTTCCTGTGCAGTCCTGAGATCTGTCTGTCTCTCTGTCCCACCGCGCTTTGCTTTTATGCCCCGTCCTCCTCACGAGGCGTGCTGCAGAAGCAGAAGGGAAGGATTTACTTCGGCTGCGTCCCAATCTCACAAGTCTGTAGCCTACTAAGCAGCGCGTGCAAATACTACGCTACATATGGTAACTATGGTAACCTGTATTTGACGTATTATTTGGACGTACTATGCGTTAGGGTAGTGCGCGCGCAGAATGGGACGCAGCCCTCGCCTTCGCCAGTCACGTGCGCACTGTTACTACAGTGGACATGAAGGAAGGGAGTTCCCATTCACTGAAGAGCTGTCTTTCTTTCTCTCCAATAATGATCCATTTTCAATTCTGATTAAAAACCTATTAAAATTTGTATCACTTTCTTATGGACTTTATCTTTTGTCGTTTTAAGATTCCTTTTTTTTTTTTACTTTCTAATTAGCAAGGTTCTCTCCCATTAACCCAAGACAATACAATTGAACCTTTTTTTTAAATACAAAAAATATATATCTTAACTTCATTTCACCTGCATTCATCCATCCATCCATCCATCCATTCCCTGTACCGCTTATCCTACACAGGGGGAGCCTGGAGCATATCCCAGGGGACTCAAGGCACAAGGCTGGGGACACCCTGGACAGGGTGCAAACCCATCGCAGGGCACAATCACACACACACACACTCATTCACACAATGTGGACAATCTGGAAATACCAATCAGCCTACAGTGCATGTCCTTGGACTGGGGGAGGAAACTGGAGTACCCGGAGGAAAACCCTGAAGAGCATGGGAGAACATGCAAGCTCTGCTCATACAGGGCGGGGGCAGGATTCAAACCCCAAACCCTGGAGGTGTGAGGCAACACTGCTAACCACTAAACCACAATGTAAACCCCCCGCCCCCCATGTTGCGTTTGGAAGTTAAACTAACGCAAGATAACTCTTTACAACTGTGGTGAGCAGAAAAGCGTCTCAGCACTTTCAACATGTTGAACCTTGCAGAGGACCACATTAGTTTCCTCTCCTGTCAGCAAAGCACAGGAATCTGAGGCAAGAGTGGACACAGGTTCACCAGAACCACCAACCAAAAGACAGCTGGCTCACCGACCAAAATCAGGTGAAGATTGGAAAAAAGACCAGGCAACGTTTGTCCAGTTTCAGTGAACCTGTGCCCACTGTAGCTTCAGATTCCTGTTCTTGGATGGTGGGTTTATGTGACAGCACATCCATTTAATACCACAGCAATTTGCCAATGATAACATCACATCATCTCAGGTAACTGCTTTATCCTGACCAGGGTCACAATGGTCTATCACTGGGTGCGAGCCGGGAATGCACCCTGATTGGGAAACCATGCACATGGGGAAACCGCACAAAACTCCACACAGACTCCACTCATTTTTATTTTTTGAAGAATAATATCTTATCTGTTTATTATTACATTCATTGTTGTGGAATGTCTGGGAAACAAGTTAGTTCCTGTTATATTTTTAAACATTGTATTCAGAAGGTAAGCCTTGGTTATTCGACAGGAAAAGAAGCTTCCTGTTTGAAAGCAACTTGAGTCTTGGAGCACAGTTTGCCAGTTTTCCTACTCAAACACACCTAGAGTACTGGATTAATTTATTGAACTCATTTGAATCAGGCATGTTTGAGCAGGAAAATGACTAAAGATAAAAAAAATGATCTTGCCCCCAGGACTGGAGTTCTTCACCGCTGAAACACACAGAGGAGTAAATACTTACATTTCACTCTTCAGTTACATTTCACCAAACCACCACAGTGGTTCAATCACATAATTTTGGCCTGCGGAGGTCACGAGCACTGAGAATAGCTACTTCAGACAAAGAGAGTTGTTATGTATGGATTATTTACAAATCTGCAAACACTAGTGATGTTGTGATATTCTGAGTTTAAAACTTAAGGACACTGTTTAGTTACTATTTTTATTTAGTTTTGTTTTTTAACAGAATTTATTTTTTAAAACACACACACACACACATATATATAAGATAGATAGTGCAATTTATTCTGCACAACACTGGTATCAAAATGATTGACAATTAATATTTAGTGAAGCCTCCCCTGGAGAAAATAACAGCACTGAGCCTCTTCCTGTAATGTCTAAAGGTTATAAAAAGCTTTAAGAGAAATATGACATTGATTTTGGTTGGTTAGAAAAAAGTAGTTTCTCCAGTTATCTGAGTGAAAGTATGAGTGAAGGTTTGAATTTATTCTGCACAATTATTCTGCAAAATTATTCAAAATTATTTACATCCCTACAATTAATATTTAGTGAAGCCTCCTCCAGAGAAAATAACAGCACTGAACCTCTTCCTGTAACATCTAAAGGTTAAAAAAAGAAACAAAAAAAACTTTGTTTAAATACTATGTGCGTGTGTGTGTGTGTGTGTGTGTGTGTGTGTGTGTGTATATGTATATATATAAAGAAGATACTTTGTTTACATTTATTTTGTGTGCCAATAGTTTCACCACATGTGTTTTTAGGAGAAATATGACATTGATTTTGGTTGGTGAGAACAAAGATAAGTAGTTTCTCCAATTATCTGTGTGAAAATATGAGTGAAAGTTTGAATGGTGGTATAACTGGTCAGTGTATCCTGTCTAAACTATAAGTCGCTTTTGCACAAATGTGTCAGCAAAATGTGAAGAACAAATGTAAATGATGGTCTTGGCAATGTTTGCCCTCTTAGACAGAGCACTGGATGTGTGGACAAAAGCTCTTACTCGTGTTTTTTTAGCAAAGCCTGAAAAAGAGATTCTTTATATAATCATCTTTATTGTAATGACCTCTGGTGGCTGTCAGAAGTAAGGCTCTCCAAAAAAAAAAAAGAAAAAAAAAGAAGAAGAAGGGTGGGGCAGTAAAGATCTCAATTAAAGAAAACTATACACGCTGATACATGCTGTGAAACAGTTCAATTCACTTCAATTGAATTTGTGTAGCACTGTTAACAATGTCACAAAAGGATCCCTGATGAGCAAGTCAGAGGTGAGAGTGGCAAGGAACAACTCCCTGAGACAACATGAGTAGGAAACCTTGAGGAGACTCAGAGGGGAGCTCATCCTCTTCTGGGGGAAACCGGATAGTGGAATTATAAATAGTTTCATTATACAAGAGTAGAAGAGGCAAAGGCGAACAGTACAATGTGCTGAAAAGATGTTCAGTATCTTTCTTGGGATACTTGAGATGAGCAAAGGACAGTCTTAGGTACAAGCCTACAGTTTCCAGATGAGATTATCCACTGAAGAAAGGATGAGACTTGGACATAAACTGTCTTTAGGGTATCCATGTGGGACCATCCACAGCAGCAGAAAATCACTATAGTGATGTCGTGTGCCTATGCTTATTACAAAAGGAATTATGGAGGAGTGATAGATAATATAATAGATAGGTGTAGATCATGATTTGTCACATCTCTGTGTTTATTGATTTAGGTTTGAAATCTGATGCTGGGTATGAGTGCTGAGAGAGATACTGGCCTGAAAGCCCTGAAAGTGGTATCAGATATTTTCTGATTCAATCTCTTGGTGAATCTTATTCTGTGAAGATGTGTGTGATACAGGTTGACACGACACAACATGTATCCTGTGACACAACTGAAGGACACAGGTTGACTTAAAGCACATCACCATCATGACTAATATTTTAGATACTTGATCACTTTTGGTTATTACGAGGAAGCCTTAAACATCAGATGTCTGTGTCTTCTTTTTGAACTGAAGCCAAATCAGTGTGCGTATGTTTGTGTGTAGGTGTATTTTTATATGTGCTGGTTTACAGTAAAAAAAAAAGAAAAGAAAAAAAAAGAAAAGAAAATGTAAAATGTGGTTATAATTCCTGAAATTTACTCCAAACTGCTAAATAGATATCAGAGTATCTGTTAGAACAAATACGCCAGCTCTATATAATCACTTTATCTAAACAGTCATATAATGACATCATAAAGGAACATCATATCCTGTTTGGATGTGAAACCTGCAGCATAATCACATTTGTGCTGACTCACTCACTGTATGACAGTGAAGTGATAACACAAGATGTTTGTACGATCTGATACAACCGAAAAGAGAGGACAATACAGAGGGAAAGCAATAGACAGAAATCCTTTATTGTGAGGAAAATATCAGTTCGATAGTTCGATATACGAATTATTTTCTATATAGATTCTATAATAGATTAACTATTATACTGTATGTCCCACTGTACTACTTTATTTTATATATTTGTTTTAAAAATGACAATGAATTGAATACAGATGCAGTTTAGTCATGATAATAATTAACAACTTTATATGGAGGCTCACCTTTGCCAGACAATCGGCTCTATGATGATTTCAGTACAATTACACCTCATATAACAAAGTTTTATTATGTTTATATAACGAGCAATAGAATGACCTCAGTGCTCCCTCCATAGCAGGACCTATACATGTGCAAGAAAAACAACAACCCACAATGACCATGTTGCAAAGCACATATTATTTATATCATTCATTATATTATACACTTTATATATAAATTCTGACTGGTAGCCTATATACAGGACTATGTGATTTTCTTAGCGTGAAATACAAAATAGTATGACACAGATAACTCTTTCCACCATACTTATTATTTTATATGATTTATAGCTATAATATTTTATATTTGCTGTAGTAAATCTCTCTGTATTTTCTGTTCTTATATGACAACAGGGAAGATTCCACACACAAACACAAACATCATCATCATCATCATCATCATCATCATCATCATCATCATCATCACACTGTCACCACAATAACAAGGACATTTGCTGTTTTTTCATATGAAAAGCACTTTGCTTGCACAGATAATGGACGTTTGTAGTACGATACGGCCTATTTCTCTAGAAACGCTGTGTACTTCACTTAACTTTTACTACATCTACAGCAATTGCTTAAATGCTTAAATACACTTCAGTGTGTGTGTATGCGATATACTGTATGTTTGAATAGGAACACCTGTGCCTCTACACATCCATGCAATTATACAAGCAGCCAATCACGAGGCAGCAGCACAGTGGATAAAATCATACAGATACACGTCAAGAGCATCAGTTAATGTTCACATGAATCATCAGAATGGGAAAAAAAAATGTGATGTCTGTGACTTTGACAGTGGCGTGGTCGTTGGTGCCATATGGGCTGCTTCGAGTATTTCAGAAACTGCTGATCGAAGTGGGATTCTCACACACAACAGTCTCTAAAATTTACACAGAATGGTGCGAAAAACAAAAAACATCCAGTGAGCGGCAGTTCTTGTTGATGAGAAAGGTCAGAGAATGGCCAGACTGGTTCGAGCTGACAGGAAGGCTATAGTAACTCGATTAACCACTCTTTGCAACCGTGGTGTGCAGAAAAGCACAACACTTCAAACCATGAGGCACATAGGCCACAGAAGCAGAAGAGCACATCAGGTACCACTCCTGTCAGCCAAGAACAGGAGTCTACAGTGGGCGGTTTTCTTTTCCTGTGTTTTTTTTTTTTTTTTTTTCCTGAAGAATGGAATTAATTTCATATTTATATGTATTTATTTATATGTATATGTATAATATGTATTATTATATGTATTTACATATAACAATAATAATATGTATGATTATATGTATTTACATATTATATAAGCAACATATTTTATTCAGTGCCACAAGAAAACAAAAGATACTAAACACTATTCATTTTATTCACAACATTGATGCTGCCTGACAAAATGTTTTACACCAAATTCAACCAGCATATGCAACATATAGCAACAGTCTCGTGCTTCCTGCGGTAAATGACATCATTGCATGTACAATAAAAGCTCTCGCGCGCACTGAGCGCACGCTATTTCTCCAAGCTCGTCGACCTGAAGAACGCGCACGAGCTCTGATTAAGGTAAGGGCTGTGTGTCGGCAAGCTAAATTGCACATTTGTAGTTCATCGTCGCTTGTACGTCTTGGACTGTTTTAGGTCGTTTTCCCCCTTTTTTGTAGACCTTCTCCGTACTGGGGATGATACAGTGGATTTTTAATTAAAAAAAAAAATTATACATTTGCCTCAGGAAGCAGCAGAGCTCAAGTACATTCCTGAACAACAAGCGAATTCAGAGAAACAAGACAAAAGCAGACACCATGGGCAGAAAATACGACTTAAAGAAGGAGGAACGACAAGGCAGTCCAAATGGAGACATAAGGTACGTTGTCTTATAAAAAAATATACTATATTTTAGTGATACATTGCTTTTTAGTGTAATATAACTGCTTGCGTACAATTGAGTGCAAAAATTTGCACCCCCTCTGTAAAAAAGACTTCCATCCAGTCTAAACAACATAGAAAATGAGTCTGCAGTTATTTTTATTACTTAAATTAAAATGTTTGCATCCTCGTTAACTTAAGACATCTAATGATGTATTTCAAGGAATGAAAGATTCAGTCAACCTCAAGCGCTCAGCTTTCCTGTGAGCATCCAAGTTCAGAGTCAATAGGATCAAGAAAAAAAAAACAATCAAAAGAATGTAAAACCATTTTCAGGTTAATGGAAAGGGTATAGTCAAATAAAAAGGTTCATGGATACCGTGTCTATAGACTAGACACAAAGACATGATCGAAAAAGTGGAATATACCTTATAAAAACTTGCCAGTGATTTGCAGAAAACAAAATAGCAGGAGACCGGAAAAAAGTCCTTAGAGCCGAGCGAATTAAAAGTTCACGTTAATATATCATTTGGAAATATCATTTTCATGGTTTTGCTATTAACATGCTGACTTTTGGATCATTTCGTTGTCTTGTGATAATGATTAACTACAAACATTTGCACATAACCGTATATTATTAAAGGTATACTTAAATAAGAGCATGTGTAGTTTTGTACTAACTTGGAACAAAAACTAAATTATCCCAGATGCTGTATGCCTAGTAATGACTATACAGTAGTTGAGAAGAAAACTAAATATTGACTTGAAAGTACACTATAAGCATGTCCTATGAAGTTAGTTCCTCATATCGCTTACATTATAGCAGCTATATAAACAGTTGTTTCATCACCAGCATCTCTTTTTTTCCTCTTTCCTGAAGATAGTAAGACCGTGGCGGAAAGCTGTTACCTAGCCCTGACACTGGAGACTACTTCGATAAATGTTAAATAAACCTCACCCTACAGAAAGCTGGAGCATATCAATGGTTATACTTGTTTATTTTAAATATACAGGTCTATTAGTCTGAAATTATGTGGAGCATTCACCATACAAGTTCCTATGTAAGATCTTACTATAGGAAAGATAAGATAATAGAACGAGTGCATTAACATAACCCCGTGGTTTGCCTTGCAGACAGAACTACTGTCAGTTATAGAAAATTAATCAACACTCTCTGACCAATCAGAATTGAGAATTCAATAGAGTTGTGGTATAAGTGAAAATGTCACAATACTTTAAGACATTTCTGTGATACACGATGTGCATTGGTTTGCTAACAGTGTTTCAGATCCACAGCAGTGTTGCATTTAGAAACAAATGTGAAAAAAAGTTTAACGATATTTTAATGTCTACAAATACAAAATGGAAAAAAGAGGAAACAATCTGTGAAAATGTTAACAGTTGATGAATTAAAAAATGTAAATAGTATAAATATCTCCGAAAAGTGTACTGACGTAATTTATCACAATATTGGTGTCATATTGTCGTATTTCCCAGGCCTAATGGGATTGTTGGAGTATTTGTGTGTGATAAACATTTGTCTTACAGTGGGGGGAAAAAGGGAAATAAAGAAAAGAAATCTGCCCCGGAGCCAATGGTGGGACCGTTTGAAATTGTGAGTGGAAGTCCAAATCTTATAATCTCATTTTAATCCTACAGTATCGTGATCATGGTATTTAATTTACAGACGTGGGAAATTTGTTACTGTTTTTTGTATATTTGCTGAGTGAATTGAATTTTGAATATTTATTATAAATTCATCAAAACACAGTCTAGAATGGTTTTTATCACAGACTGCCTCATAATGAACAGGAGCCAAGATTCAATACTAAGACTAAGTCGGTCAAACTATGAATGATGCAGTCGAAGAAGGACAAGACTGTAAATATTTTAAATTGATTACAAATTTGCTTATGTAGGTTTTTTATTTGACCAAGTATGTTCTGCAACTGTCTATCAGTTTCGCTTTGCTGATAGTCTGGACATTTTTCTGATGTTGGTTGGAGCCATTATGGCCATGGCCAATGGAGCAGTGCTTCCTGCGATGGTGATTGTATTTGGCGAAATGACGAACAGCTTTGTGGACAACAGTATTTTAGAGAGCCTGTCTCCAAACATGACTTTTCCAGAGAGTGAGTCAAAAAACAATGTCTATATGAGCATTTACTTTGGCATATGATTAACTTACAGTCAGGTCCATAAATATTGGGACATCGACACAATTCTAACATTTTTGGCTCTATACACCACCACAATGGATTTCAAATGAAACGAACAAGATGTGCTTTAACTGCAGACTGTCAGCTTTAATTTGAGGAATTTAATTTGTAGGAATTACAACAGTTTGCATATGTGCCTCCCACTTGTTAAGGGACCAAAAGTAATGGGACAGAATAATAATCATAAATCAAACTTTCACTTTTTTAATACTTGGTTGCAAATCCTTTGCAGTCAATTACAGCCTGAAGTCTGGAACGCATAGACATCACCAGACGCTGGGTTTCATCCCTGGTGATGCTCTGCCA
>CM040996.1:4854844-4866315 GCA_022985145.1 Pangasius djambal | reverse complement strand
TGGGAGGCACATATGCAAACTGTTGTAATTCCTACACCGTTCACCTGATTTGGATGTAAATACCCTCAAATTAAAGCTGACAGTCTGCAGTTAAAGCACATCTTGTTCGTTTCATTTGAAATCCATTGTGGTGGTGTATAGAGCCAAAAATGTTAGAATTGTGTCGATGTCCCAATATTTATGGACCTGACTGTATCTAGTGTTGTCATCTGAGAATAAATTTAGACACATGAGACTTTGAGACAAACAAGATGCACAATTTAAGACCATATTTTTAACACATTTATTGATCTACAAGGAATTAACACTTAAACACATATATCTCAATTTCCGATCCTAGACATGACCTGGCCATTTTCCAATCAAACACTTGGAGAACAGATGACAAGGTAACAGGTTCCTCTTTGTGCATCATTTATCTGAATTAAAAGTTTCTGCATGAAACGTTCATAGTCAACTACTGGCTGCGTTTCTGTAATTTACTACTGATTTTAACACAATTTTAAATATGTCACCTCTTCTCAGTCATGTAGTTCAACATTAAGAGCAAAGTGAGACTTTTAAACTTTTAACTTTTTTCAGCCCTCTGGAACTAGCATGTTTTTTTTTTTTAAACTGGCTTTTTTGTCATAGAGAGACTATACAAAAAGCACTTGATTTAGCCTTCATAGCTCGAAAGCAAACATAGGCGTCAACTTGGTTAATAAAAATCCAGACATGTTTTTAACTGGGTCACTGTATCCTTTGCTGAGCTAATTAATGCTTAATGTCATTCCCTGAGTTCACTAGACTATAAGAAATGTATATCTACAGACATATGAATAGCCAGTCAGATTGCAATTTTCGAGATCCTGAAGCTTTTGGCCAGGTAAGTGTACAGTAGGTATCACACTCTGTGGGGTATGGAAGTAATATTAAAAAAGAACCCATAGATTGTTTAATGTCCAGAGGGTTTACTGACTGTGGTCTTTTATAAACTCATACTTACACCCTATCTGTGTGCCCCTGCTCAGGCATGCCATTTACTACAGCATCATGGGAGGCATAGTCCTTTTTGCAGCCTATATGCAGGTGGCCTTCTGGACCCTGGCTGCAGGGCGACAAGTGAAGAGGCTCAGAAAGATGTTCTTTCACTCCATCCTCAAACAGGACATTGGTTGGTTTGATGTCAATGAGACAGGACAGCTCAACACACGGCTCACAGAGTAAGAGACGGGGTTGAGTACCAGTAGAATTATGAAATTTTAGATAATAATAATAACAATTTATTTCAAATACACTATATTTATGTAGGAGTGAAAAATGGGCTCTTATATATAACTCAGTTCTCTCTTGAAACAATTGTGAATCAATGCACAGATATCTGTAAGATTTTTTTAAAAGGATTAAAACTTCCACATAGTTCGTAAAAGGCAATTTTCATCGAAAAAGATTTGTTTTACAAATATATGTGTGTATGACACTCTGTTCTCTCTTCAGTGACATCTTTAAGATAAATGAAGGCATTGGAGACAAGCTGGGCACATTAATTCAGTCCATCAGCACCTTTTTAACGGGCTTCATCATTGGCTTTATCAAAGGCTGGAAGCTCACCCTTGTCATCATCTCCATAAGCCCCCTGCTAGGCATCTCAGGTGCTTTCATTACCAAGGTAAGAGAATGTAACCAGACACGAGAACAGAGACGAGAAGAGCATGATTCACTGGTGCATTTCAGTGCGTGGAGGGCAGGGAGAACACTTGGAATGTAAGCTATAGCGAGGATCTTCATACATTTTTTTTTAACCACCAAAACATTTCCCAGTCAGTCAAGAGCAGCATTTGATTATACACATGGAAAAAGAAGTGTTGAGGTTTGCCTGCTTCCTGTTTAGGTAATGACCTCATTCACCTCGAGGGAGCAGACAGCATATGCGAAAGCTGGAGCTGTAGCTGAAGAGGTGCTGTCTGCCATCAGAACTGTCTTTGCCTTTGGAGGACAGAAGAAGGAACTAAAGAGGTGTGTTTGTGTAAAGCCAGTATCTGGGGAACGTTAAGACCACTACAAGTGTGTCTAAACAAAGACATGCTATATATGTAGATGTAACTGTATGTACACGGCACAACTAGTATTTAAAGTCATAGATCAGAAGTGTCTACAAACAGTCAGTAAATCATATTTGAACAGCAGACAAATGAACTTAACGGTAAAGTGGTAAAGTTATTATCTCGTGTAGTTGCACGTTATCTGTGCTCTGTGTTCTATTTTTGTGACAGCCTGGGAAAACCCTTTACATGGTGAACTTTTGATATTTTCTACTGTATGTATAGTTCTGAAAACCAAACGATTGCCTGAAATGAAATATGTTTCTCTTTTGCGTGTACCTCAACCACAAGTAAAATTTTGGTATTTTTAAATCTGGTTAGCCGCAAAAGTAAAAAAGGAGTGATTTGCATTTAATGATCCGTTTTGACTGTGGTGCAGGAGCATCATGGATATTGTGACAGCTGGTATTTGATTACAAACTGGTTTTTGCAATTGATTAGGCTTTTGTTCATTTCACTATGGCAAATAGCTATTCAACAGCTTGATCACAGCATGACATTCACTGTGCGAGATGTCTAAAATCTTGCTAGTTTTTAACGACGTGTTTATGCAGGCATACTATTTTACCACCATATTTATTAAACTGGCTCCTTACACAGCATGGTCTTGGTTTAACGACATGCAGGTAAATCAAAACTATTTCCAAAGTGATTTAGTTTCTTAAAATTCCTGAATTTGAGGTGTCAAATATAAAATATAAAAACAACAAATGTAAAATTTGCCTTTTTAAATAAACTGTTACATGCTGCACAGTTTAATAGGTAAGTGCTAAAGATACATGGAAACTATTGTAGGTTGCTTGGTGCAACCATTCAAATGTTATTAGAGGCTCCTTAATCACCTTTGTGTTACCGGTTTCTCTTACTTCTTGACAGGTATCAGAAAAACCTGGAAGAAGCCAAGAACGTTGGTATAAAGAAAGCCATTACAGTAAACATTGCTGTGGGTTTCACATACTTCATGATCTACATGTCCTACGCTCTGTCCTTCTGGTATGGCAGCACGCTGATTTTCGCTGGAGAGTATGACATCGGAACGCTCCTGACAGTGAGTATAAGGTTTAATATATTCAGTCACTTGACTGTTAAATCCATGAATCAAAAAGGATAGTCAGTCACTGTTGGCTATTGTGACAAGATTATATATATTTTTTATATCAGAAGTTAATAGGCCAGTTAAACTGAGCTTAAAACCTCACTTAAAATTGTGTACAGTACAAGATCGCATAGCATGATAAAGATACAAATGCAACATTTTCTGAAAGGAAATATCACTGTCCAATCTGCTAAATTGTTAACTCAGTCATAGCCACATAAAGAAGCAGAAAAAGACACATTTCCTGTTCCCCATTTAGGTTTTTTTCGCTGTTGTGATCGGAGCATTCGGCCTTGGCCAGACCTCTCCTAACATTCAAGCGTTTTCTAGTGCACGAGGGGCTGCTCACAAGGTTTTTAACATCATCGATCATGTGAGTAACACCTCCTACTGACCTTGTACTTTCTCTCGAAGATATTACATAACAAAACCACAGACCCTGAACTAACTCTGATGGGCTAGCTGTAGGCAATGTTGTTCTATCACCTTCCACAAGTGAGAAGGTCTTCCTAGGGTTATGCACACCTTCGGGATATTTTATTTATAGTTTTGTTTTATTTATAATTGTCTTCTTGCATTCAGGTTTGAAATTCAGCCCTAAAGAATTAATAATCACAAACCCAGGTTTTTCTGAAACTGGAAGTTAATTACTTTTCCAGCAGTTACAAGGGAAGTTGGAATGCCCCTTACTATATAAAATATTCTAGCATATTGAACTGGAGGACATCTTGCCTGGGACTTCTCACTTCCTGTCTCTTGCTTCTTCCCAGTACGGAAAAAAAGGGGTCAGGGTGTGGGATTAGTGTACACTCAAACATGCACACAGATATACACACACTCTATTTCATGGCCAATTTTTCAGGTATAATAAACATTCAGGGCACAAACAGGGGCTTTGAGGAACAAAGAAAAATTCAGAAACGCATCTGAGCCTATCCAAATAAATTGAAACATGCCGCTAGAGCTTCCTGCCATTGTTTCAGTGTTGTTCAGAACTCAGACCAGAGCTAGTCTCCTGCTGAGTTCTGAACAACACTCAGTCCAAACAAGCTTCCATTAGATGTGCTTTTGGTTGGGAGCTAAAAACATGAAATATTTTATTAATTATTTGTTTTGGAGTTTGTTTTTGTTTTTGTATGGGGAAGTCAAGCACCGCTGTATTTTGTCCACAGAAACCCAGCATCAACAGTTTCTCAGATGAAGGCCACAAACCCGACGTGGTCAAAGGAAATATTGAGTTCAAAGACGTTCACTTCAGCTACCCCTCGCGGCAGGATGTGAAAGTACATTCAAGCTTCTACTTAGCCAACTGAGTTAACTGTCAATCTTATTGGGCTGAAAGGAAAATGTAAAAGTAAAAAAATGTTCAGAGCACCCATTTCTTGTTGTGTTTGTAGGTCCTAAATGGCGTGAATCTTCAGATCAGCAGTGGACAGACTATTGCTCTTGTAGGTAGCAGCGGTTGTGGTAAAAGTACAACAGTCCAACTGATTCAGCGCTTCTACGACCCCCAAGAAGGAGCAGTAAGTGTGGGCAGAGAAAAGAGACAGTGGTCAAAATAAAAGGAGACACACTTTCTCAACCCTTGCTCATCTCAACCCACTTTCTTTCTCTAGGTGAGTATAGATGGCCATGACATTCGCACACTGAACGTGCGCTGTCTGAGGGAGATGATCGGCGTTGTGAGTCAGGAGCCCGTTCTTTTTGCCACCACAATTGCCGAGAACATTCGATATGGCCGTGAGGATGTGACGCAGGAGGAGATAGAACAGGCCACACGCGAAGCCAATGCTTATGATTTCATCATGAAACTTCCTGATGTAAGACCACCTAAGAATATTCACTAGCAAAAAAAGGAGGAGAACATCATAAGAAAGGAGCCTGTTATTCAAAGGACTAATTAGGAAGAAAAAAAAAACCTAAGTGTCTGGCAATAAAAATAAAAGCTCTGTTAGGCTCCATTCGTTTATTATGTGTGCACTCATTTTCAGAAATTTGAGACTCTGGTGGGAGACAGAGGCACACAGATGAGTGGAGGACAAAAACAGCGAATTGCCATCGCCCGAGCTCTTGTGCGCAATCCCAAGATCCTCCTGTTGGATGAGGCAACATCAGCTTTGGACACAGAAAGTGAGGCGATTGTACAAGCAGCCCTGGATAAGGTAACCACATCAAACACCACCACTTTATTACACCTTTGGAGGCATAGCAGGCTGGTTAACAGCAATCTTTTATCCTGAGCTGCTTGTAAGTGAGGTGGAACCCAATCCGACATTTATTGTGTCATATAAAATGTTTATCTATCTGTCTTTATTGATGGAATGATGGATGCTGCACTTGCCTTGAAGTAAGACCTAAAATTAAAACTGTCATGATTACTCATAAAACATGGAGACTGGCTGACCATTTATGATGCTCCAACTTCTTATGCAGTCTACAGCAGTTGATCAATGAGCAATTGGGTTTCCAAGGCAAATCAGCCATCACCATGGCAACACTTGGAGAATCTGGTCAGACAGACAGGCAGTCATTCAGAAAACATGTAGGATATTTTAGTTTCCTTTTATTCCTTATGAGTTTGCTGACAAGAATGAGCCACGAGATAATCTTTCAAGTTAGATACATTTGACGTAGCCTCTGTTTCTGATCTGCATTACCGTCCTATCAGGAGTTATAGTTGATCTCAATAACATTTACAGCATAGCTAACATGATGGACAACCTAGTGGGCAGGAATTGGGCACAAAAAATAAAAAATAAAAAGCATAGTTCACTTGTAGTCAAAGAAAGTATACTTGGTATGATAAGCTTTATACATGGATTTGGTGTAGGTGAGACTTGGCAGGACGACCATCATAGTGGCCCACCGTTTGTCCACTATCCGCAATGCTGACGTCATCGCTGGATTCCAGAACGGGGACATTGTAGAGCTCGGTACACACGATGAACTGATGGAGAAAAAGGGAGTCTACCACTCACTGGTCACTATGCAGGTAAGCTGATCTCTCACAGTTTAAGAGAGAATGATTATAAGAGCGACTCAGTTCATACGTATTTATGTGTAATGTATATATTGTATATACATTAATGTGTTCAAACATTATGGAAATAAAAACCAGTTTGACTCTTCAGACTTTTAAGAGCACAGAAGGCACAGATTTAAAAGCAGAGGAGCCAGGGCTGGATGAGAAGAGCCCCTCTACCACGTCTGTGACAGAACACACACTCTACAGACAGAAATCCAAGAGTTTCATTGGCTCAGAGAAAGGCCAGGAGGATGTCCTCAAAGATTCAGCACAGGTAAAACACCCAGCAATGCACATTTCACAACATACATTTGTTCTTATTTTCATTCAGATGTTGAAATAGTGACCTAAAACAAAGGAAAAACATAGCCTGTATAGGAAGAGAAAATATAGTAGTATTATCTGTCCATTTTTTGATTAGATGTTGAAGATGATACTGATATTGTAAAAGTATTTCACTGTATTTCGTTTCTCTCTGTAGGAGGAAAAGGTCCCAGAAGTGTCATTCTTCAGAGTACTGAGTCTGAATAAGGCAGAATGGCCCTACATGGTGGTGGGCATCTTCTGTGCGATCATCAATGGGGGCCTGCAGCCTGCTTTTGCTATTATCTTCTCCAAAATCACTGCTGTAGGATACACACAAAGGCAGTTATTAATACCAAAGATATTTTTTAAAAAATCAGAGTGATGATGGATTCCCACTTTTCTCTCTCCTTTTTTCTCTCAGGTGTTTGCTGAGTTAAACGAGGACATTAAAAGGGAAAAGGCGAATCTCTTCTCATTGCTGTTTGCTGTCATTGGGGTGATTTCCTTCATCGCTCTTTTCTTACAGGTACGGCAAGCCTTAAAAACATGCTGTATCACTGTTCATGTTAAAGAGCTTATTGCCTTCCATTTTACTACTTGATTTCATTCAATAAATGTAACAATTTCCCAGTGTAACAGGTCATTCATTTACAGACATAGCTGTGTGAGTAAGTCAAGAGAGCATTGATGGGTTACTGATTAACCCAGTGTATATGCCATGACATTTAGCACAGGTGTCAACAGTGACAGTTATAAAATACTACAGTTGTTACTGGGTAAAGTAAAAGTCCTGGGTTTAGTATATTCTGTATAGTAATATACGAATTTCTAAGTAAGGCTAACCTCTGCACTGTTGGGCCAAGAACCAGAAATGGCCTTCACCACAGATCATTTTTAACAGTTAAAACAACACAAAAGATCTGTATGACCTGATATGCATTTGATATTGTTACTGTAGACTTTATTTTTTTGCAGTTGACTTGTAAATAAAATCTATTTGAATTATTTCTCTCAGGGTTTCTGTTTTGGGAAAGCTGGCGAGATTCTGACCATGAGACTGAGGTACAGAGCCTTTAAATCCATGATGAGACAGGTCAGAGTCAAAACAATAATGCTTCCAGTATATCACCTAAACCATGGTCATGTACAGAGTAGGTGGGAGGACTGAGCTCATTTTATGTGTGCATGTGTGTTTTAGGACCTAGGTTGGTATGATGACCCTAAGAATAGTGTGGGAGCTCTGACCACCAGACTGGCTGCAGACACTGCTCAAGTGCAGGGTGTGAGTTTTTATCCCTTCTCTTTAATCTATGTTCAGTCTCTAGCCTCTTGAAGCTACAAGGCTAGATTTAAGTACTGATGTAGGTTGTATGAATGACTAAAAATCTGGCATTCTGTAACTTCTCTACAAGTTAACCATGCGTAAACTGTTGTACCCAAATCTGACAGTTCAAAAGTCCAGAGGAAAGTTGAGGAGTACCACTAACTGTATCCATATTTGTTTAATTCTCCAAATATCCATATCTGTATCTGTATTCATATTTAAACCCGAAGTGTTTTTCTTTCTGGCAAACTTTCAAAAAAAATAAATAAATAAATAAATAAATAAAGTGAATAGTATGCCTCCTGTTTGTGTCGGCATTTGTGTCTGTGTAGAATACATTAGCTGTTCATTCGGAGTAATGTATTCGTATTCAGTTACATCCCTTCACTAAAGATGTCTGGATGCTTACATATCAGCTAATCCTTCCCTGTCATGCATAAATGAATTAATGTATTAGCATGTAAGTGCACCCCTTATTCATTAAAAAGGGATGTACTTATATGGGGAGAAAAAGGTAATATCACAACTCCCATACTAATACTCACATACTAGCACCTTTTCTGCAGATCTGTTAACCTGTTGCATTAAAACACGAGCTATCCAACATTAATACAGTTAGAACTTTTTCTATCTCCTCCTCCTTGCTTTAAAGGAAAAGAGGAAACACTAAAAGTAGTATTAATATATTGTGAATGTTCTTTGGCAGGCAACGGGGTTGAGATTGGCCACACTGGCTCAGAATGTGGCCAACCTTGGCACTGCAATCATCATCTCGTTTGTGTACGGCTGGCAGCTCACCCTCCTCATCCTCTCCATTGTGCCAGTTATGGCTGTAGCAGGGGCTATTCAAATGAAGATGTTAGGAGGCCATGCTGCAAAGGACAAGAAGGAGTTAGAGCAAGCTGGAAAGGTGCTGCATTGTTCACAGTAAACTAAGCAAATAAAAGACACGATTCACGTCCTTGCTGTTGAAAGAATCCCACCTTTAGTCAGTCTGAAGTTTTGATATGGCTTTTCACAGTATATTTAGCAATTTGAAGTTTTGTGTTAATTAGAATAAAACCAGTGCAAAACTGTTTTGCAACTTTTTTTTTTTTTTTTTTTACCAAGACATGTCATTGTTTTCTTTTTCTCTCAGATTGCTACTGAAGCCATAGAAAATATCCGCACAGTCGTATCATTGACCAGAGAGAGGACGTTTGAGAGCCTTTACCAGCAGAACCTAATTGTTCCATACAAGTCAGTTCATCTGTCTATGCTTGATCAAAGTCTTATAGCTGACTACGTAAAGGAGTAACAAAGTGATTTTGGTGGTTGTATGTTTTTTGTTTTTTTGTTTTCCCAGGAATGCTCAGAAGAAGGCACATGTCTTTGGCTTTACTTTCTCTTTTTCCCAAGCCATGATCTACTTTGCCTATGCAGGCTGCTTCAAGTTTGGTGCATGGCTCATTGAGCAGAAAATGATGACGTTTGAGGGTGTTTTTCTGTAAGTGATTAAAATGAACTGGGATGATTATACCATAACAGTGAGGTTAATTTAACCACGTAAGTTTTATCCACTGATACAATGGCTTGCATAAGTATTCACACCTCTTGAAACCTTCTGCATAAAGTAGTGATTGCAGTATTGAAGTATTCCCCCTGTTGTTGAACAACTAGTTACTATCAGAGGTCTCATACACAATACTGCCAGACATATGGACATCTGAATACTATATAGAACAGCCTTGTATCTTCTGGGAAGGATTTCCACTAGATTTTGAAACCCAAGAGGCTAGGTTCTAACACTATAAAATGTGAAAAAAATTCAAGGTGAGTACAAGACAATGTATAAAGTATGTTAACCAATAGCTTACTAGTGTGTTCATGAGTCAATGCATGCAAAAAATTAATCAGTACTACACTAACAGGCGCACACACACACACATACACACACACACACACACACACACACACACACATATATACAGATAAACACACAAGGAATTAGAGTGACTTGGACATGGACAGTAGTAGACAGAATAGATTATGGGATACAAAGGTTGCTGGTTCCCATGGTATAAGTTAATCATTTAAAAAAGTGAGAAGCATGTCTACTTAGGCAAAGGGCACTATCTGCCATTTTTTTTTATTTACTGGATTTTTTGCTTACTGAATTGAAAAACAAAGTCCTGTCAAAATATTTGCTTCTTGTTTGGCTAGACATCATGTATACGCAACAATATTAACAATATCGTATTACTTTGCACCAAATTTCCATTTAGTGCATTTTAGTCTCAGAGTTTATGTACAGACTATGTGTACAGGCTATGCTGTTCCCTGATCATACAACACTTAAGGAGTGGCAGTGGGGGAAAAGCAAATCATATTCTGACATATAAAACACTTCTGATAGCTTATTATAAAGCAATAACTAAGCATACAGCCTAGGAACCGAAATAATCAACATCTGTCAAGACAAAGACTTGTCTGTCCTTCCACTTATTTCACTGGAAACTTTGAAAAAATTTCTTTTAAAATGCTTTTTAATTAACTATTCTTATATAATGTATATTGATTGTTTATTTTCAGTGTAATCTCAGCTGTAATATATGGAGCCATGGCAATGGGAGAAGCCAACTCCTTTACTCCAAACTACGCCAAGGCTAAAATGTCAGCCTCCCATATCCTAATGCTCATCAATCGAGTGCCAGATATCGACAACGACTCAGAGGAGGGAGAAAAGCCGGTACAGTGCTCTTTCCCTTTGTTTCTCTCATTTCTCTTTCTCTAAATAAAAAGAAACACTCTTGTGAAATAGAATTCTCATGTGCTATTACCTTTTATTAACAACACTCAAAATGAATATTAGGCTGAAGCTTCTGTATTTGCCATTGTAAATTAATGATTGTCTTATGGCTTTGTGAACTTCAACCAAAAGGAAGCAAACTGTGGCCCTTTCAGATGCATTTTTATGTGGTCTTTCAGCATAAAATGTAACTAACACTGAGAAATCTGTTTCAAATTTTCAGTGTAGTACATTTCAGTTCATGCATGTACACACACCTGGAGTAACGCTGTCTTATGTTCGCAGGATCACTTCGAAGGGAATGTGCGCTTTCAGGATGTGAAATTTAGATATCCGTCACGGCCAGACGTGCCTGTATTGAAGGGCCTGCGGCTCCGAGTGAAGAAGGGTCAGACCCTTGCTCTGGTGGGCAGCAGCGGCTGTGGCAAGAGCACCACCATACAGCTGCTGGAGAGATTTTACGATCCCCTAGAAGGCACAGTGGTGAGACACACACACACACACACACCAATATCAGTTTTTTTTTTTTTTTTACTGTGCATTTACCTTATCCACTATATATAAACACATTGGGCATTTAGTCAGGTAAAAGCATGAAGAGACACTTTGCAGTCGTGCAATTACTGACTGTACCCTGTATAATGATATGCACAGACCCCTCACCCCATCTGTTACTGGAAAGTGACTACCATAGGATCACCACTTAATAGGTATTCTTTAAGTGGACCAGTTTCTGCAGTGTGGCAAGTGTGTATGATGCTGGTATAGCAGTGTAGCTGGGGTTTTTAAACACCTCACTGTCACAAAAATCCCCAAAAAATCAAACCAACAGTGCTGCTAATACTAAT
>CM040996.1:4831577-4854744 GCA_022985145.1 Pangasius djambal | reverse complement strand
TCACCAGCAGCCATCATGACCAAAGACAGTTGACAACAAAGTTCTGGCAGTGTCCGACTTTTTTATTTAAAAAAAAAAAAAAAAAAACTGTGTTACAATTGTTACAATACTTATCTAAAAGCCACCAATAGGAGGATGGCACAGGATTAGCAAAACTCACAGGACAGCTACAAATACAACAGAGGCACTGGTGAAACGTATGCGAAATGTGCTAATGACCAGAAAAAATATTCCTCAAGCTCAAGAATGTTTCTGTTTAAGCGATACCATTTTCCGGGATTGCATTGATTGTTGATGTAAGCACATTCTAGTAGTTTTGTTTGATCACAGGTCTGTCATTAGAGGATCTTCATTGTATAATCTGACATGGAGAAAATGTTATCACACAGTCTGATGTAGAATTTGACCAAGGTTTAACTGGAACCACCACTTACAGTGTGACAAGTAATAATCTTAAACGAATTAATATTCTTGTCTAAAGTCTAAATGCATGGATTGCTGGCTTATACTTCCTGATAGCCAAAAGGAACTGTACTCTTTAGCTCATAAAATACCATGCAGTGTCCTCTGTTGTTTATTTAGACAAATTGCACAATAAACCTATATCCAGAATGTGAGACTGCTCTCATGGTCTCATACACTGCCTTCTGCAGGGTAGCAAGAGGTAACAAATAATTATTCCTCATTAAAACTTGGCAGAACCTATCTGAGTCATTACACAATTTTTCAGCACTGTGCTGTTACTAATTTTTTAGTAATTTAGATGATAACATTATCTGTGTTTTGATTGGCAGATGCTAGATGATAACAACGTCAAAAAGCTAAACATCCACTGGCTGCGCTCTCAGATTGGTATTGTATCCCAAGAGCCCGTGCTATTTGACTGCAGCCTGGCCGAGAACATCGCATACGGAGATAACAGCAGGCAGGTCACTCAGGAGGAGATCGAACAATCTGCCAAGGCTGCCAATATACACTCTTTCGTAGAGGGGCTTCCACAGGTATACATAATTACACGATGATGAACATCATTTTGTTTCAGTCCTAATATTATTAAAAACCAGCATTAATTCTTTCTCATGTTGCTAACAGAACATCCATCCCATCAGACCACATAAAACTCAAGTATTTTATATAGACTAAAAACATTTTACCTCCATTAAATGCAATATTAAATCGTAAGTGTATATTTTCTTTATTCTAAATTAGAATAAATACCTATCTGCATAATCGTCAAATTAAGAAACCGTTCCTGACATTTTGATGTAGCATGTTTACAAATATACAACATGGAAATGATATGTGATATACAAGCATGTGTAAGCATGATGAGTGAACATCCTCTAACTGGTTTGGTGTGTGTGTGTGTTTGTGTGTCTGATGTATTCCGTCTTTCAGAAATACCAGACTCAGGCAGGTGATAAAGGCACTCAGCTGTCAGGCGGACAGAAGCAGCGTATCGCTATCGCTAGAGCCATCTTGCGCAACCCCAAACTGCTGCTGCTGGACGAGGCCACATCGGCTCTTGACGCAGAAAGTGAAAAGGTACTGAGCCATAATGTGATTTTTAACTTCTAGATCTTCTAGACTTATTGATCTAGAAATTTAAATTTGATTTACCATATTAGAAAGAAGTATAAAAATATTAGGGAAAAAAAACAGACTTTAAAGTTGATATATTCAATTCAGTTTTATTTGTAAAGTACTCAACAATAGATATTGTCGCAAAGCAGCTTTACAGGAATCCAGATGTAGATTTAGATCCATATTGAACAAGCTAGATATAACATTGGTGAGGAAAACTCTCTGAGATGACGTGAAGAAGAAACCATAAGAGGAACCCGACTCAGAAGGGACCCCTCTGGGTGACATGGGGACAGTGAGATTATAAATCATTACAGTATACAAGATATAGAAGAGTAAATGCTGTGAATAAGAGTTCAGGGATGAACAAGACAGTCTTTAGTAAGTGTAAAAACGGTGTACATTGTGATCGGAGTGCAAGCGCGTAAATGTACTGTAAGAAAACCAATGTAAAAGCGCCCACAAGAGGAAAGGACCAAAGGTTTGTAGTGAAATGAATGACAGTGAGTGAAATGAATGTAGTGAAATGAGTGAAAAAAATCAGACATCTTTTTGAAAACCATCTTAATAGCAGAACTACCATGAATAATTTATCCAAACATTGCTTTTGCTTGTGTTCCACCATCTAAGGGCTTGTGATTGCATTGTCTAGGGATATAAATTAAGCCCAATGTGTGGATATTGCTTTAATATAAACAGCATGGTGCTTAAGGATTGAGAGAGTGAAAACTCAAACTCATAGCAGCAGTAACTCCGTGCCTATGCAGATATTCAACAGCATGAGAATGACTGATTTTTTCTGTTGGTGCAGATCGTGCAGGAGGCCTTGGATAAGGCTCGTGAGGGTCGTACCTGCATCATAGTGGCTCACCGGCTGTCCACCATCAAGAACGCTGATGTTATCGCTGTGTTTCAGAATGGTGTGGTGGTGGAGCAGGGCACACACAAACAGCTCCTCAGCCAGCAAGGGGTTTACTACACCCTCGTCAATTCCCAAATGGGTTACAGCAAATAGGCAACTACTTGAGAGGAGTGACAGGGAACCAGGCTGTTTTTATGCAGTATGGAAATGTAACTTTTCTACTGTAAAGAGGCATGGGGTCTAACATTTTAGAAAGATCTGTTATATAAGACAGGATTTAGATAAGGTTGTAAGTTGCGGATGTGATTCTTTGTTCTATGAGACGTAGTCATTTTAATATTTAAAGGCCGTAATAGATGTGGTAGAGGAAGAACCATGGTCACAGTAAGAAAAGTGACAGGGACAGAAGATACACTAATGAACATGTTAGTACTTTTAAAATATCCTCTCTCTGCTGGACATGTACTCACTTCTAATCTGTAAGTTTATCTAACTATTTCACTCACTCGGTTCAGCTTCATAATCAGTTACAATCCATAATATAACTAAACACATTTATTAAAATAACAATTTAGCCACACACTTCCAATCATAATGACAGGGAGAGATATGGAGACTGATTTACAGCGAGCCAAAACCTGCCACAGAAGTAATAAGAATCATTGGCTACTTTGTGTTTGGCAAGTTTGAATGTATATAATTATGCCTAATACATCTTTATTTAAATTAAGGAAGCTTTATAAAGAAAACAGGTTTTCAAAAAGAAAAATTGGGACTGGCACTTACGCAGCTAACATAAAGTTCTGAATTATTATTAATTCTTATAATTATTATTAAAGTTCTGTCATGGCACTGTATTGTGTTCTAATAGAGCACAATTTTTTTATACTGGCTAGCTACTTTTTTTGGAATAAAGTTTCACTTATTTACATTTGCTAACTTTTTTTGTTTGTTGTTTTCTGTTATAAATGTGATGTTAGACTGTAACATCCCAGCAACCCACACACACACCCACAGTTTTTTTTTTTTTTTACAGTTTTATTTTCACTGTTTTATGTCTACCTGCAGTAATGCATTAATGTCTACCTACAGGATGCATTAATGTTTTACAAAGTCCTAAAAATTCCTGTCTGGCACACTATTATAATTACATAACTCACAATTCTTAAAGTGTAAACACATTACTAAATGGAAATTATCAGTGACTTATTTCAATGTATACAGACGATCAGCATAGTGTTATGGAATGACTACATTTGGGGGAAAAATTTGCTCTGAAAGTATATTAGTATCCATAGCATGTGGTTAGTCATCTAATTTTCTCCCCAGTTTTGGTCACCTGCCAATTGTCACCCACCAGCCAGCTCTCCCCTATCGTATGACAACTACCATGCGAGGAGGGTGAAGGGTAACACGTTTCCTCCATGACATGTGAAGCCAGACGCCATATCATATCTGAATACCAGTTCGAGAACAGAACGCGCTATCCTCCCCCTTCCTCATATGTGAGCTAACAGATGCCCAGGATTAGCTAGTGGCTGTGATTGACAGGAAAGGGACCGCATGCTTCCCACCCAGAGAACAGCCAATTATACTCCCTTAGCTCCCAGCCACAGATAGCTGTGGCATCGTGATCTCCCGACTATAGGGCAAACATTTTTCTGTTATACCACTCCATAGTTCCATCTTTCTTTAGCTTAAACATGTAGTACTTGCTGATGCCACTACTTTCATGCAGATGTGCTTCCTGTTCAGTTAAGACTTGACACAAACATGCTTATTCAAGCAAAAACTGAGTTAAATACAGATCAATTCCAGGATTCACATTAGCTTGGAGCGCTATAACAAAATATAAAGGATTTACTCTTGAACATTTGAACATTTCACTTGAGATTAAACTTAAAATGAGCAAAACAGTACATAACAGAAAACTAATTACAGAAATGAAGTAAGAATGATTGCATTGTTTCTGTTCACTTGCATTGATGTTTGCATGGGGGTTTATCATGTTTTCTATACATTCAATATATATCAATGTTGTGTTGCATTTTCTGTGTAACCCACATCACTTTCTCTAAAGCAGCTTTGGATAAAGTTTAAATCCATAAGGTAATGCCAGGTAATGAACTGAACCATCTGGTTCTTTGTGCATTTCACATACGCAGAGAGTCTATAGACTCTGTGGTCTATAAAAGAAAGGGGGATTATTAAGTAGTGTTCACATTGGACTTTTGCCTCCCTTTCTTATTGTCTAAAAAGATTTTAGCTGTCTTTTCCACCGACATACAGCTTCTGTTTTTTGTTGTTGTTTTTTTTTTTAAGTTGGAAAACTTGTATAGCCCTAATTATTTTAAATCCTAACAACGGTAAATGACGCTGCCATCAACTGAATTTTTATTTAATATTCTGTTAATTTTTTAAAAATTCTTCATTGATTACTAGGGGTGTAACTATCTGACGATTCGGATTGATGCGTTGATTTAAATTAATCGATGCAACAATCACAATCAATTATTATTGAAGGACAAACAACTGCTGTGTAAAAATAATTCATATTTTTAAACTGATGTGTAAACAGTTTAATTGTCTATCAAGATGACTTTCCCATAACTCTGATACTTTTAAAATAGTCCTATTTTTATGTAATTATCATTCACGAATTAACAGTAGGCCTACAACAGATTCTGAAGAAAGTTCGATCAAAGGCTACTAAATTGAATCATATCATATGGTAGCAGATTCAGATATCGACTCGTTTACTTATGAATCTAAATCATATCGTATTGCGTGAAAGCCTGAGGTTTAATACAGTTAAAGGCACTTTGATCACTGCTAGCTTGTCTACATAAAGTTGAAACCATACTAAAAGGACTCCATTACCCAGACAGCTTTACTCTACAGGTGGGACAGGGTCATGACCTGCATGATATCATGGAAGGAGGTGCACAAGTTCTGAAAGAACGTCTCAGCGTCTGTCTCCGGGCAGGATTTCCAGGCGGTACAGGAAGCAACAATCCTAAAATTGGAAGCAAAATGAGCAGGGTAAATAACACACTATTAATAATATCCAAACTTGTTTAACTACTGGAACATTTTTACTGCTGCAACCTAACAACTCTGCCTAACAAAAAAGACGTGCGTATATATTTCTGAGCTCACCTGTCGTCACGGATGCGGTAGAAAAAGCCATAGCCGTGGTTCACCATGGGAGCGACGGCCCCCAGAACAGTCGTGTAGCCGACAAGGCTGGAGGAAAGGACGAAATTCCCTCCTCCGCCACTGCTCAGAGAAACACAGAGAAAACTTTCTTTGTCATTCTGTCCATATTCGTTATTGACCCTTGGCATATTTCCTCTTTAATCCTTTTTTTTTAAATCTCCATATTGCATTTTTTACATTTATGTGGATTTTGGACTGTTCACATTCAGAAGAAAAGCACACATTGACATGCTCTGCTTTTGTGACACTACCGCTAAAATGTAGTGCCAGAAAATACTCTAAGTGTTATCAGCCAGCTAGTTATTTCTACCACTAAACATATATAAAATCCGCATGTAAAATCTATTCATATGTCATTATGCCATCTCCTAATAACAAAAATAGGGCTTCTGATATTTTCAAGAAGCTCAGTCCTGGTCTAAAAACCCCCCAAAAAATCAAAATTACAGTATAAACTATTATAAACTTACTGTATAATAACATGTAACTTCAGTACAAATCTCCTGCAGCAGCATGTTTAGCTTTTCTACACCAATAAGATTATGAAATAAGACAAACCTCTTAATGTAGAGAGGGTCTGAGTAAAGCTCAGGAACAGGAAGTCCTTCCTCCTTGGCGATCAGATACAGGCCCAAAAGATGCCGGTCAAAGCCTGAGTAATTAAAAAATCAGCACAAATTCTGTGACTATTATGCTACGAACATAAAGACTGGAACTAATGTGGTAATGTAGATAAGACTCCAAAATGCAGGTTAATTCTAAGCACAATACTGGCTTTCATGTGATGAGAGTTTCATGTGATGCTGTTTCACGTTACGGTGTTTCATGTGATGAGAGTTTCACGTTATGGTGTTTCACGTGATGAGAGTTTCACGTTACGGTGGAACACGTATTGGTGTGTCACATGACAGTATTTCATGTGATGTAGCTTCACGTGACAGTTTTGTGCGACAGAGTTTCACGTGACAGTGTTTCATGTGATAGATTTCACATGATTGCGTTTCACATGATGGCATTTCACGTCAAAATTTTGTTTTGTTTCTTTGATGATGAATAAGTGAGTATTTTTTTTAAAACTTACTCCCATGTTCCTAGATAAAAAGCTGAACTTAAAGAAACCCACTTGAGACATGTTTCATACCTTTTCCTTTCTGAGCCTCATCCATCAGGTTGTTGTGTTTGTTGAAAGCACGAAGCAGCGCTTGTCTTTTCTCTTCAGTCTGTGAAGGAATACTAATTTAAAAAATACTCAACTAAATCGGCCACTTGAAAGATTAAAACTGCAGTCTGCAATGTTAGTGTTTCAAAACTCTATTAATACCACATACCTTCATACCATAATATTATATGGTACCATAGTACCATTAAAAAATGTTATTAGCAAGATCCAATGGATATCACTAGATTTCATAGCTCTGCCTGTTTTTCCTTAAAAGGCAACTCACAAGGCATATGCAGGTTCAACATATTGTAATTCACCATATAGGCAGCAGAGGCCTCTAAAAAAATGACAAACTGCTCCTTTAAGCTCTACAAGTTCAGAGGTAGGTGCACACGTGACGGTGTTGTTACAGGCTGCTTACAGTTGCCGAGGGATTCAGCATGACTTTGCACCAGTGTAGGGCTTCCACTGTGCACGGCCTCATAGTCTCCGTGCGGCCGTGATAGAATCGGCGTGTGGTGGCGGTCTCATAACAACTCCCAGGTCTGACAGATGGACAACGAATAAAAGAAAGAAAGAATATCACTTGGCGTACCACCATTACTGCATCATGTGATGTATTAGAAATCCTCACACTGAGAAACCTAGAGCAGGATAGTGTCGCAGTAGCAGATGCTTACTTTCCATGTTGCCTGTAGTACGCTAACTGCATGGCCAGCTGTACGAATGTGTCCGGGTGAAGATTCTTCTTCTTGATCGCTGCTTTCCCAAAAGAGGTGAAGGCATAGCAGATGACCTGCAGATCCTGAGTCTGGAAATGAAACCATCTATTGAAGTCATGAAAGTCAGGAAACTGTCACGTAGTAATGTCTCAAATCAAACTCTTTTTCTGCACGAAATGGAAATGAAAAATTACCGTAAGGTCATCAACTTGCACAAAAAAAAAACCTCTAAAAAAATCTAAACCTTTTTAGCTTTTACTTGGCATCTACCATCTAGTCAAAAACACAAAAAAGTGTTTTTGCAAAAAAACTTTCAGCAGAATCTGAACCACAGCATCACGTGGTGGCTTCGTCCCTTCTACTATATGGAGGAGGTGCAACCTCAGCGGGGGGAAAAAATTGCCCAATGTTCCACACTCAATCCAAGTTCTCTATAGATGAACACACTCCTCGCATGCAAAGTGAGCCAGCAATTACTTGCTTCATTTCCGCACCATCACGCAAGCTCTTTATGGTCATGCATTACTAATTTGGGTGGTGAACCTTTACATGGGTGGTGTACCTTACATGTACATGATCTCACACCCTGTAATATATTCTCTAGTTTCAGTGATGGCTGGTCACGATATTGAATGGGAAGGCTAGAAAAACCTATTACCTATCATTTACTTAGTTATCAGTTTATCAACTATTATGAAACCATCATAGGCATAAAATCTACGGTTCTATCTTTTGACCCTTAGTATAATTTCTACTTTAATTGGACAATGTTTGCTTAGTCTATATGCTTCTAGTTTCTCCTCCAAAGCCATTCTGAAAAATCAGTGATTAAGAATGTAATCTACCTTCTTCATGAATTACACCCGTGACTGTATTTCAAATGCAGCATCTCTATCACTGCTGATGACGCGTTATGGATGTGTCAGCGAAGCAGGCTTGAATAAATTAGCCACAATGCACATGAAATCTAAGAAATCTAATGAAATCATTTCACTTGACACGACTTTCAGCGATAGTTTGTGTGAATCTACAGTCTGGGCTAGAAAGAAATCAGCCCCAGCCCCTTCTTCATGCCATTCTGTGTATTTTTAATATGACTGTTTGTGGTGGTGTTTTTGGTTCTGCAAAAATTAAAAAATAATCTCCTTTACAGAAAATAAGACAATGTACATGGCAAAAAAACCTGAGCGTTATTTATTTGTTTTTTCTTGCAAGAGAGCGAGTGCTTAGTCCTGCTAGTCAGTTTATACCAGCGAGCCCTGCCTGCTTTGTAATATGGCCTAAATTTAAAACGCTGGGCCAAAATAAAATTGAAACATGATGCAGAAATACAAGTGCAGAGATGCTATACTGTGTGTGTGGGACTCACACTTTTGCTGTACTGCTCTTTAGCCAGCGTAATGTCTCTCCTGACTTTTTCATCCACAGTGAACACAAGCTCTTCTGGATCAGGAAGGTCTCGTACCACTTCTGTACCCTGCACACAACACAGTGATGTTAACACACACCCATACACACACAGCACACACACACACACACACACACACACACACACACACACACACACGCTATGTCTCCTTACCTTCCATTGTCCACTGACAGCCTTCACTTTTTGGTCCATGTAGTAACACAGTGACACCAAGATCATGGCATCATAGGGTGAGTGCTATAATAAAAAACATGAACAATAATCAAATATATGTAAGGACTTAGGTGGATGATTGCGATAAAGAGAATGAGGCTGATGAGGCTGGATTTACATCACAGTTTGAGGCAAAGGTGCCGTCGGCGAAGCTGATAAAGTTGTAGGATTTATCACCCCAGCGGATAGTGGGGTCTCCTGTCAGAGCCAGCAGGGTCATCTATATTAAAAAAAAACAGAGAGAGATTCTTAAAATCTTAAAAAAAAAAAAAAAAAAAAAAAAAAAAAAAACACTGGAGACTCCTTCCAAAATACTAAATAAACATCTCCTTACAGAAAACTTCACCATATCAACAATTACACACATTTTTTTTTACCATGTTTATGTGGAGCATCTGCCACACTGCTGAATGAGCTGTTACTATAGAAACGATAACATATTACAGTGAGCGCATTAACATAAACCTGTGATTTGCATTATCCAGTGATTTGGTGTCCACTATGCGACTTCTGTGTCTTATATATTCTAATAACTGTGGCATTACAGTCAACTGTGTACATTCACAGTCAAAGGAGCTCTAGAGTTACGCTCAACAAAGTTGGTCAATGTGCATAATGTGTGTGTGTGTGTGTGTGTGTGTGTGTGTGTGTGTGTGTGTGTGTGTGTGTGTGCGTTACCGAGGTGTAATTCTCCGGGGTGGAATATGGCTTCGCATCGTCCAGTGTGAGAACAAACAACGAGCTTTGGATGGTCTCCAGTATGGTCTTATTGACAGGATCGATTGAGATCAGATGCTCCCGTGCCTGGAGAACAACGCAAAGCGAGGAAGTGCAGTGTGTTTGAGGCGACAGTAAGTGATTCTCAGATTCTTCAATGTTGACTCAGTGAGTCAGCTCTGGTTGTTTTAGTAAACACTACGTTGTATGTATACTGTACGTTGTGTGCTCTATGATAAGACTGTTATATTATACTGTAAGATGATTGTTTTAGAGATTTAGAGCAATCTCAGTTCTGACCTTAGCCCATTTCGTCCTCTCTTCACTGGTCAAAGCAGCCAATCCATCACCCCAGACCTCTCCATCACAGCTCTCTTTAATGTAGGTCAGCTGCCTAAAACGTCACACACACCACTCATAACACAACTGTAATTATTCCTTATTCCTAACACACTACATGCTCCATCCAAGAATGCCAAGGTTGTCAACTCTTAAAGAAAGCAATGTGAAATATGTACATATATGTAAATATCTCACTTACATAATGGCAACTGAGCATTTTGGCGGTCTGGTCTGAATAAAATGGTATCATCACAAGGCAAAATGAAAGAGAAAAACGCACCTCAGTAATTCAGGAGGAGTGAGGATGCGTCCATCACAGAGAGCATCGAAAGTGAAGATTCTCCCACGACACATCACTATGAGGTGAGAGGGACACGGGCCTTCGCTTTCTACAACACCGAGACCACACTTCAAATCCTTTACCTTCTACCACACACACTTCACTTTTTACAAAAGAAATACTCACACACAGTGGTGAGCGTTATGGCAAAACATCACAAGGACTTGACATTTTCTCACTGGAACTGTATTCAGAGTTGGCGAAATCTGATTAGGTCCAAAAGTTATGTCAATAAATAAGCAGCTTAATTTGCACATATTGTTTCTTGAGTACAAGCGCAGAAGTTCACTATTTAGAGATGGACTCATCTGCTCCATGTATAACTCATGCTAATTTAAATCAGTTTTATCACTTTTATCAGTTCATAACTTCAGTCCTCGAGATAAGCAGTGTCTCAGATTAAGATGCTCCTCCTCCAATCTCCACTATGGAGAAAAAAGAGAAAAAAAACCTGGACTTTTCCTGGATTTTAAACAGATGATATTATTAAGTAATTAATAGAATCATATTTATGGATTTAATACTGGCCTCCAGTGGCATTTCATAGGTTTTTGTGTATTTGCAGCCCAAAACACAAATGACAAACAGCAGAGCTGGAATTAATACTGCTCAATACTGGAGCTGATATTGCGCAAGATAACTATGCTTAAGTTCAAGGTCAGGATCGCACATAACTGAGACACGCCTCTGTTGTACTCATATTCAACCCTGTATGCGCAATCTCTGAATAGCAACACACACACACACACACACACACACACCTGTCTTGAAGTAGTTGACAACGCTGTCCTTGTTAATTCCAGGTACTTTGCAGGTACAGAAGAGCATGCGGAACTGATCCATATCAAAGGCCATGTTTCCTGCTTTATGGACGGCCAACTTCTCCCTGAACAGGAACACACACCATAATAAACTCTCAGCAAATACATAATTCAGAACAAAAGTATCTACATGGTGACATATTAGATTATTCTAGATTATTCATAATATAGCATTGCGTCTCCGTTGCATCAGCTTTGCATCAAATACACTGAATGGACTGATGCACTGAAATACTGAATACTGAACTATTTATTGGCCTTAATTTTTTAATAATTGCATTGCATTGCATTAATAATACCCAAGCAACGTGGCTTTGATTTTTCATATTTTTTAAATTAATTTTACATTAAATATTAATTTTTTAATAAATATTCAAGGCTTTCTCTAGATTCATTTTTAACCTTTACAGACATCCTATTCTCACTTTCTTGCTATTTTTAACTGTATCATGAAAAGAAATCGACGTGCATAAGAGAGAAAAAAAATCAAAAGTCAATAAATTTAGGACCTTACAAACTTGAGTGTTACTTTACCAACTAAATGTCCACATTTTTCCAAACCGGAATTTTCATATTTCTGCAAGTGCCTCTGAGCGCTTTCACACCTCTTAGTCCAAAAGTGATCAACAAAAACTTGAAATTGATTTATTTATTTATTTTTAATTTGGCTTGGTTTCATATTGTATATAATTAAATAATCCAAAAAAATCACAAGTTTATTAGAAAATATTGCGGTACACCTAAAAATAATAATGGTGGGAATCAAAATTTCTTCAGAAGTGGACGGATTGGTCAAGAGTGCTTGTGGTGAATGTGTTGTGCCAGTGATGGTTGATCATTTGTACTTTGTATATCATTTCATGTTTAATTCAGCTGTTTTGGTCTCACATACCAGAGAATTTGATGAAAATATTTGGCATCACTGACAGCAGGCTAAATTTTGTCATTTTCAGTCAAATGTTCCCTTCACAAATGGTTTGAAAGTATCAAAGATAACACTTCCTTTAACAGAAAAAAACACATAAAAGTCTGAAACCTACTATACTGCATCTTAATGAAAGATGTTAAGATGTTGGACTTCTGATCAGAAGGTTGTGAGTTCAAATCCCAGCACCACCAGGCTGCCACTGCTGGGCCCTTGAGCAAGGCCCTTAACCCTCAACTGCTCAGTTGTATAAATGAGATAATTGTAAGTCTCCCTGGATAAGGGCGTCTGCCAAATGCCATAAATGTAAATACTATATTACGTTGTAATGAAACTGAAAATTTAAGCAGAAAAACCCATTTGGTATTTTCTGCATTTTCCTGACTGTCTTATTTGCATTAAATGTGAGTAGTAAATGATGCTCACGTGCGGATGAGGTCCCAGTACTGAAGTGTGAGCCACATTGCCAGACTGGTCCTCTCCAACTGCGTCCCCTCACACGCCGGCCAGCAGTGCTCCAGGTACGGCCCTGGACCTCCGAAGTTCACATTGAGCTGAGACGGGATTCGAACTTCCAAATACGCCGTGTCCAACCACCATTCTTCCAGCTAAACAAAAAGCAGGAAGGTTTTCAGTCATTCAGGTCCCTGGAAATGTCTCATACAAATTCATGACTGGATTTAATTTTAATATAATTGTGCAGACATATCAGATTAACATCAGAGTATCGGGTCAGGGCTAAGTCATTCAACGGAACAAGACGGGCAATAATTAAATGTAAATTCTGTTAGATCAGTGTTACCCAGTTGCGCCTGCTCTTGGCTCGTTGTAGAAGTTGTTGGTGAAGATGCTTCCCGATTCCCTCAGCGAAGCGCTTCACGATGGCTGCTGTGTTGCGAAACTCATGCTCAGAGGCAAATGGCTTCACTGGAAAAAATAAAATAATATGCATTTGAAAAAATCATGATTTTATTTTTGGCTTCACATGCAGATGTAATTTTCCTCCAATGTTCATGTTTTTTATGAAAATGAAGCAACTGTGATTTTTTGTGTTTTATTTTGAAATCAAGTTTTGACACTCAGTTAAGGCAAACTGAGTGACATTCTACACTCGAATTTGTGTGTAAATGTTTGTAACTGAATTTTTAAATAATCTGCAGGGCAACATTAAAATTTTGGTGGCAAAGCGCATTTTAAATTCACCAAATTTAGATTCAAAATGATTAAGGCTACATCCAGGCACTGCGGAAAAGCAAACAAGGCCAGATGCAATCATTGTTTAAGAAGTCAGGAATCATGCTGCACAAAACCTCAAATGCTTCATGCCATCAAGACTTGAATCAGAACACTGCACAACTATTATACACCTAACTGAAATTTCATTGCATTTAATTCAACTTCAATCACTTTAGCAGTACATATACAATTTCAAAATACAGCAAAATCATAATTACAAAGTTCCAATACAAATCCTATTGACACAAATGTCATCCCATACAGCACAAACACAGAAAGCTAAACATGACAAAATTTTACACGCTCAAGAAAACATGTATGTCTGGTGGTCTGGGAAATCCCTTCACACTGTAACATTTTGCCATTTTTACTATACTATATACAGTGGCTTGCAAAGGTATTCAACCTGCCTGGAATTTATCAGATTTGTTTGAATATCGTTGAAAAATAAAAATATTCCTCCTGTCAGTATTTTTACTGCAGAGAACAGTGAGGCCAACAGTCACTCTGAAGGAGTTACAGAGTACAGTGGCTGAGAGTGGAGTGAAGGTGCACCAGAAAACCATTTCAAGAGCTCTGCATAACAGGGGACTGTATGGGAGGGTGGCTAGAAAGAAACCCTTGCTCAAGATGAGCCATATTAAAGTATGAGAGTGACCTAGTCTGGATCTGTTTTTTTTTTTTTTTTTTTTTTCCCCCTTGATGAGACCAAGATCGAGATACTGTACTGCTTCCATACTTGGCCACATGTCACTTCACTTCTTTTAAAATGGCTCCTTATCTACCTATCTGTAATTTAAAAAATAAAATAATAAAAACATTTTGGAATAGTTTTGGTGAAATATTCTCTTATAATTGACATGACAATGTATGTTACAGGAAGAAGATCTGCTTTGGTCAAACCCAGTTTTTTCAGCATTTTTGGGGTTTTCTAAAAATTCACCTGCAACAACACCCGATTGGTTTTCCCAGACCGCCAAAAAGAACTACCAGACAAATAATACAAGTCCACACAAAGACAGAAACATTCAATTCTCCAATGGAAAAAAACAACCTCAAAACTGTGCTTTCAACACACAGAAGAGCTCCACTGAGCTCATCCTACCTGCATCCAGGTATTTGTTGAGACTTTCCTCCAGGGACGGCACAGGCAGCGGTGGCAGCGTGGACTGATACTGGAAAGTTCGCTCGGCTACAGATTTAAATGCCTGGTTATCCATTATTACACCTTTAGTCCACAAAAAAAAACAGTTAAAATCAGTGAGTTCACTTTCAAATATATTAGGTTTCAGAAAATATACTTAAATTGAGCTGTCAAACTTCATGTGAACAAGCCAAGAGCCTACACTAAAGATTAAAGAAACAATTCAGCAAAAAAAAAAAAAAGAATTAAACACACATACTCTTCCCCTTAGCTCACTTGATCAACCAAGGCATAGTGATGCTAGCAAAGAAAATTTAGACAAAATCTGGCAAAATTCTAAACAGGAGTTGATAAACTCTTCTTAACCAAAACCTTCTGACCAATCAGAATCAAGACGTTATCCACACTGTGCTATAGCACAATGTAACTGACTTTGGAACAGAAATAGCATTAAAAGGAATAAAAACATATTAGGAACAATTGGAATAATAATTAAAAAAAATTATTGAACATATCTGCATATTTGATATTAAGGTTATATAAAGTTACAGTTTCTGTTGTTGTCATAAAGGGATCTGTTGTTGTTGTTGTTTTTTTTAAACACTATAAAGAATACCTGTCTGGAAAAAAAACAACAACTCCTTTTTAGGTAACCATCTATCCATTCTCAGTACTGCTTATCCTACACAGGGTCACAGGGTAACCTGGAGCCTATCCCAGGGGACACGGGGGAACAAGGTGGGGGACACCCTGGACAGCGTGCCAACCCATTGCAGGGCACAATGACACACACGCACACACACACATGCACTCAAACACCCAGTCACATACTACGGACAATTTGAAAATGCCAGTCAGCCTACAACATTTGTCTTTGGACTGGTGGAGGAAACCGGAGTACCCCCAAACCATGGGGAGAACATGCGAACACCACACACACAGGGCAGAGGTGGGATTCAAACCCCCAACCCTGGAGGTGCGAGTCACTAAGCCACCATGCCCCCTTTTTTTTTTTTTTTTTAGATATAACATGTAATAAATACTTTACACATGCACTGCATACTAACTTGTCAAAGTGTTTGTGGACAATAATGGACAACTAGACAACTGGAAGTTTGCTGAAATCCAAAGGACTTTGCACAAATATAGTGCACTATATTGTATATTACATATAGGGAGTACATAGAAAACCATTTAAAGTTGAACCAGGCTTAATCCTAAATGGCTTTGCACTAATATAGTCCACTACATAGGGTGAATATAGTCCACTACATAGGGTGAATATACAACCATTTTAAATAAAGAGTATAAAGTCATTGAAGATTTAGTTTATAGAGAGCTCTACTAATGTATTGTCCATTGCAATGTCCAATCCAAATCCAGTGTCCTTTCTAAAATTACACTACTACTTTAATAAACAAGTTCAGTGTAAATAAACACTGCCTCACCTCAAAGCAAGATGTAACGATCTGCAAGAAGAAAAGATCATATAATCAAGAAGTAAACAGCTGGTGATGAAGTCCAGATGTTAGTGTTGTTATTACAGGATGAACGCGGTGCAGTGGTACTGCATCTTTATGTGATCTGACTCAGAACCGGGCTCTGATCCCGTAACCTTTCACCCAGTAGCCTGTACTTTCCGTCAGTACTTTCCAGCTCAGGGAAAGTAATGAGGCAAAATGGCGGCCTGTGGAATGCGATTTCAAAATACAAGTACCAAAGCTACATCATGGAGTAATGCGTTTCGCGCTCCTAAATCATGTTTTCTTTTTTATTTCATTGGTTTTACCAACATAATCCAGATATGCAAATATTTGGCACATTATTTAAATAATATCTGAGGCATCAGAGAGGCTTTTTTTTTGTTTTGTTTTTTTGTCATTAGATTCCAGTTGACATTATTTATTATTTAACCTTGATCATGGTGGGTTGTGATTTCCAGGACTGTAACAAAATGTTAGAAAAAAAAAAATACCACAAACTCCCTGATTATGCTTACTTTCAGAACCCTGGATACAGAGAACCACTGCGGTAAAATTATTGTTGCATTTTTTTTTCATCTTGAAACTATAAATATTGTCAGGATCATTCAATTGTATACATCAGTTCAAAGCAGTCCCTCCACTGGAGTCCCTCAGGGTTTGGTGCACAGGCTCATTTTTTCCCCCTCTATAACCTTTACTCTCTGGGTGATGTAATACAGTTGGGGTCATAAGTCATAAATCTGCAAAATGTAAAAAAAAAAATTTCACATTGAGCACAACTGAGGGACTCGTACACAACTATTACAAAAGGTGAAAACATTCACTGATGCTCAATAAGGCAACACGATACATTAAGAGCTGGGGGGTATAAACTTTTGAACAGGTTGATTGGTGTAAATAAATTATTATTATTTTGTTTAAATATCTTGTTTTTCTCATTTAGTGCTGCCCTTCAGAAGCTGCATAAGATATTTACATGTTCTGCAGAAGACAAAACAATTTACACCAATCAAAAGTTCTTAATGTATCCAGTTGTCTTCTTGAGCATCAGTGAATGTTTGCACCTTTTGTAATAGTTGTGTGCGAGTCTCTCAGTTGTCCTCAGTGTGAAAAGATGGACCTCAACATCATATAGCTGCTGTTGGAAAGGGGTCAAATATGCAGAAGATGCTGGAAAGGCAAAGAATGTGCAGGACCTGGAGGATTTTTCTGAAGAACAGTGGTCAGTTTAACCGCTCAGGGACTCACAAAACATAAAAACAGTCGTTGATCATCCACGCAACAACACGCAGTATTAAGAATCATGTGTGTGTAAACTTTTGAACTGGTTCATTTGTGTAAATTCAGTTATTATTGCATGTTGTGGACTATATGTAAACATGTGTTATGAGAAATAACTTATTCAGGGAAGTACTAAATAAAATACAAAATGCAATTTTTATGATCCCTCTTAATTTTTTAAATTATTAACATTTTTGCAGGTTCTGCAAGGGTTATGTAAACTTATGACCCCAACTGTATCTTCACATGGTTTCTCCTAATGTAGTCATGGAGATGAGACCAAACACACACTTGTCTTTCCACTATCAGATCCTAGCATCTCATTATAGATGAGCTCATCTCCCAGCAGGACTGAGATGCAGTAGATTCCTGAAAACGCATTAGCATCGCTGTCTCATTGAGAACTCGCTGATCAATCCCTGTCTGATCTCGGTACAGTCTTGAAAGATCAGCTGTTCTCAGCACATGTTGCAAACTGACCATACAGATATAATATCAAGATGATTTAACCATTTCTCACTGTGCTTGTTCAGTCTGTTGTCATCCTGTGAGTAAATAAAAAATTAGTAACACTTGCAATGTAGCCCACATTCATAAAATACTGTGCTTACAATTCTTTGTAAGTTGGTAAATATTCCTTATATGCATTTTTTTATTAACTCTAACAATGGCTCATAACTCAGATGGCAAACTGACATTGGTTCAACATCTAATTTGGGTGGCTATCTTGGCCCTCCCTATACAATGTTGGCCCAGCGTGGGTAAAGGCGCACTTTCAATAACATCCATGCCAAAGTTGGCACAACGCTGGTCCAACATTGGCAAAAGGAGCACTTTTCACAACAACCCTGCCAATGGTGGGACAAAATGGGCTTAAAAGTGGCTGAAATCTGTTGGCCCAATGGATAAAATGACGTTGGTCCAATCTTCGCACTCAACCTTGACCCAACCGAATGGCTAACAGCCCAACGTCAGTTTGCATAACCATTACTAATAATTACATGCATGATTATAAAGCAACTGGAATATTTATTAACATAAAAACATTATAAATGTCATCATTGGATGCCTCAGGTAAAGTCAATAATATACTAAATTATTTCTGAGTCAGCATGGTAACATAGTAGATGATGTCTCTGAGCAAATTAATGCAAAATGCTCGAGTCTTCCTTTTAATATCTGGCAAGCTCTAAGCTATTAAGCTAATGGAGAATAAAAACTGCAGCTAAATGTACTGATCAATATCCTGACTCTGCACTCTGGACAAAGTGTGGGCTAAAATAATATATATTAGTCTACAAGAGCAAAAGAAACCTCACACTGATGTATTTTTATTCAACATTTACTCTTTCCATCAGACCGTAAAAGAAAAATAAATACCAAATTCACTATTCCGAATGCGTCCACTTGTGAGGACTTGGCTCAGCTCTTACTGTGATGAACAAAGTGCTCCTTGTTTTGTAGTCAGTGTTCACATTGAGCACTGATGCTGCTCTTCAGACTGGAATACTGATTAAGTGCTTTCCAGGACAAAGTCCTATTCCTGAAGGATAGTGCTGAACTCCTACGCAGAGGTGTTAACATTGCTAAGAAAATCCAGAGAGAAATCTTATCACAAAACAAGGTGTCAAAACTGGTAAATGCTGTAGAGGTTGGGGCTGCGTATGTAAAAAAAAAAAAAAAAAAAAAAAAATTAGAAGAAATAACACAAATCTCAACAATGTTTTTAATGTACCTGTTATTTTATAATGTATGCAAAAATAATAGCATTATCCTTAGCCCTTACAGTAACTATTACACTGTTAAAATTCAGAACCACAACAGCTAATCAGTGTAACATTAACAACAACTGTTTAATCTATCTGTGCAATATCATATCCACTATTTTTGGGCTCACACGCAAATCTAATCCAGTGCTAAAAATTCATCACATTCCATATTTATTGATGACATCCTTGGCCAGGGTGATGTAGGCAGTCATGGCATCTTCTGTGGACATGCCTGTTAAATAAAAGGTGAAGGATTTAACATTACAGAGCAAATCACACAGCCTAAAGGATCAGTCATGACTAGCATATTCCAAAGCAGTCATGTAGTAGGCTAAGCGTTTAACCGTTACTTATTCAAATTCCATTGTCAGAATATTTACACAGAATTGCAACCAAATGATTAATAAGAAGCAAAATGTATGTGTTATAATATGTACAGAGTGCACTGCAATAGTTCAGTACCTTTCCTGGAATTCCAAGCATCCCATTTTGCTTTTCCTTTCATATCCATCAGTCCAGGTGCATCTGCATTAAAGAAGACACTTTCTGCTATTTTTAGGCATTTTTAAAGATATAAGGCTGGTATATAATGGATCAGGATTAAGGTATTTGATGCTTAAGTGTCATTACCGATGTTAATGTCCCCAGCAATAGCCTGCTTGTAGAGACCATACAGATCCAGTAGCTCCTGATCAGATGGCCTAGTCTTCACCTGTTTTACATCCGCTGCAATCTTCTCAAACTCTGCCTGAAGAAAAAAAAAGTATTCTAACACCTGCCCCTGGCTGCATTATGCTTTCTGAAGGTAAAGCATGTGATTTGTAGTAATATATTAAAAAAGCATGTTAATGCATGTCATTTCATTGTTTCTTTAGTTAAAGCTGTTAGGTAAAATGCACACTGGGGGAAATAATCCAGCATGGGTATATCTGACCTATTTTCTCCATGCAGACAGCCTATTGTTCAGCTAATAACCAACAAATGCATGTGCGTGCCAATTGAAAGTCCCCTTGTAACCGAACAATCATGCAGTGAATTACAAAGAAGCACGAACCCACTGACCTCCAAGTCCAGCTTAAAGAGAAAGAGCAAACCGGATTGCATCTCACAGGTCCAGTTCTGGGAACTCATCACCGTACACTTCAAGTTGTCCCCATGTAATGCTAGTTACAAGACTATTCATTTTTACTAGTGGAATTTAAAAATTTAAATAAAAAAAAGTAGTTGATTAGTCATCTTTTCCATAGATAAAGGAAAAATTGATTCATGATATTTTTGTCTATTGGCTAATGGCTAGTAAGTTATTTTATTAGTGCAGCTAAATGCAAAGAACAAACCACCCATATGTTAACATCCATACACGTTACATTTAGGCTACAAATTACATTTCTAGCTTCAGTACTTTCTAAGACAATGCTGACCTAGTGACCCTGACCTAGTGAACTAGTATGCGGATATATTTTTGGCAGTGTTTTGAAGTTGCTCTACATCCTTGTCCCCCATGTGTCATCGCAATCTTCCGCTCTTTCACATCATTTGCATTTTCATTTACATTTATGCCATTTGACAGGAGCTCTTATCCAGAGTGACAGAGCGATGCCCATTACTGGACTTGAGAACCTTCTTCACTAAAGGGCCTCACATGCCATTGCTTTTTTTTTTTTTTTAAATAGGGCAAAAAAGATGCTAAATGCAGAATGACGTAAGAGTGGACGATTGCTGATGACAGAAAAAAATTCTGACTTGTTCAGATTTGCAAAATTTGCACATTTGGTGAAATAACATAAACAAGTCTTGTGATCTTTGAACACCTCATACAACATCCAGTTTCTTGCAATGTCCTGATCCTGTTATTTTATAAGGCGTATTAAACATTCCTGCAATAAATACCCGCAGAACTGCACCTACAACAGAATAACATTATAGAAAATAAACTCTATGCGAATGTTTATGGTATTATAGAGCGATAACAACACATTCTGCATGATGTTGTAAAGGATGAGAGCTCACCTGCAGCATTTTCTCAGTCAGCTGTTTGTTTATCGCTCTGTGCGCGCGCAGGTCCGCTCACGAATTACACAAGGCGCTCGAGCCGAGCTGTCGCGAGCCAAAGTGTGAGCGAGCGAACGAGCGAGCGCTGATTGGCTGAGAGAAAAACAGCGGCGCGTTCAATGGCGCAGTAGTTAGTCAGCGTTTCAAAATAAAAGTGTGATTGCGCTAAGATGTACAAATATTTCTTTGTGCGCGCGTGTGTTGGAAATCATCCGATCAACGTATTAACATTTAAATAATCAGATAAAAGGAAAGCTACTGGTCTACATTAGCCAGTCAATAATCTGATTTCTTTTAGTATTGTTGCTACAAATAGCTTAGCTATTCATTAAATTATAAATATATAAATTACAATTGTAATCCTCAGACAATTGCTGTGATATATGAGGAATAAAACACTTCAGCAAGTTATGGTAAAATAATCAGCAAGGGACAACCGAGTTACTGTTACCACAGCAAAATGAATTATTTTCCTACAACAGCACATTCCAAAGTGTTTTATTCCTCTTATACCAACAACCTGACAACTGCAATATTTTTACTTTCTTAAACAACATGTCATGCTTTTATCCATGTATAGTTATGTTTAAAGTTGTGGAATGTCCATGAAACAAGTTAGTTCCTGTTTCACTTATGTTAGAACAGCTATAAACAGTCAGTCCCTCACCAACCTCTGTTTCTTCTCTCTCAAAGTTAATAAAAAAAAAAAGCAGCTTGTCACTTTACATTAGGAACTGGAAACACAAACTCCTCTGTCCTGAAGACTCTCCTATAGCAGAAAACTTACTGACTGTTAGAAAGCACTGACACTGGAGACTCCTTCCATAAATGGTAAATAAACATGTCTGTACAGGAAAGTTTCATCATATCAGTGGTTGACAGTCTTTGTTAAATAACACATTTTTTTAAGATTATGTGGACTGTCTGCCATAAAAGTCCCTGTGAATGAGTTGTTACTATAGAAACCATAATATATTATCTGATTTGAACCTGAGCTTGTGTTGCTGTCTGTATGGAGCTTCACATGTTCTCCCTGTGTCTGTGTGGATTTTCTTCTATATCATTTACACTGATAGTACTTGTTTTGTTGGTTTGGAGACATGAGAGCTAAATCAAATTTCATTGTATAGTTCCATGAACAGAAAGCATTCCCTGCACTCTCTACATCAAGATCCAGGCGGAGATCCACTCTGATCCTGGAACCACATCCTCCATTATCAGGTCTTGGTTTCTACACCACTGAAGGAGAAATCAATACATCAATAAGTCCATCAGTAAGTGCAGTTGCCCAGTGATACACCTAACTCAAAATAAACATAAATTATGCCTTGAAACTTCTGATATCCTGCATTAATGGGCTGTAAAATATAATAACTTGACATAGAAGCATGTGGTACCGTGCAGCACAGCTGCCAAAAAGATACCACAATAAATCATAAATAAATCTAAGGTCTTCAGTGTTAGATGTCCTATTCATCAGCTACCTGGTGTGTGAATATGTGTAAAACCTTTTCTAGGTAACACAGGTAACCCTTTAACCTCAGTACAGATGTATGAACATAATCCAACAACTTGAACTTTCCACCAACAGAACACATTAGGACCAGGTTCATATTAATTATAGGATTCTTTTATTTGAGTTATTGAGGTTTGGAACAAAATCCTTTAACTCAAGGCACCAATCAAATGAGTTAATAGCTGTAAGGACTCAATAATGATTTGTGCTTAAAAAAAAAAGAAGAAATAATCAGGGAATGAGAACCACTAGTGTAAATGATAAAGAAGTACATAGGGTGATAAAATTTATTATTATTATTTTTTTAGTATTGCATATAAATGGTTATATTTGTGTAGCATTCACTCAT
>CM040996.1:4797030-4831477 GCA_022985145.1 Pangasius djambal | reverse complement strand
AAAAAAAAAAAAAAAAAAAAAAAAAAAAAAAAAAAAAAAAAAAAAAAAAAAAAAAAAAAAAAAAAAAAAAAAAAAAAAAAAAAAAAAAAAAAAAAAAAAGCACCACTACCCCAGTTCACCTGATTTCACGCGGTTTATTAGACTGCGTTATTCCACCTGAACAGCAGGCGGCGCGAAGACTTTTAATCCAAAAAGTTTACACCTCAATGTTAATGCGACGAAGAAGAGCACAAAAACAGATATGGCCGCCTCCACAGACGCCTCACACGCTGCAGCTTTAGAGCTGTGCTATATTTTGCGGTAGGACAGAAGAGTAAAGATCTCACCGCTGCAACTATTTTGAAGCTATATTAAAGCGACCGTGTTCAGCCTGGCTGGATTTAGCGCATGAGAGCAGGATGGCCACACCGGGGAAAGCCACGAAGAAGGAGAAAAAGAAACCGGTCCCGGTGAAAACCTCCCTCAACAACCCGTACGACTTGAAGTGGAAGCCGTTAGAAAAGGGGCACGCGCGATTCATCCTGAAAACGGTGACGGAGAAACTCGACTCGCTCGATCTCCGGAAACGACACGTGAAAGTGTTTCGTAAGTGGCGAAGCAAAAGAAAGGTCAAGAAAGGAAACTCGGATTCAGTGAACACCAGTGAACCGACTCCGGAATCACGGGACGCCGCTGAACCGACTCCGGAATCACAGGAGCGAGGCTGGACCGATAAGCACCTGAGGCACGAGCTCACCATCGGCATCAACGAGGTGACTAAAGGCCTGGAGAAGAACGAGCTCGCCCTGGTGCTGGTGTGTGACTCGGTGAGACCCGCCCACATGACCAGCCATCTCATCTCTCTGAGCCAAACCCGCTCGGTCCCCGCGTGCCAGGTCCCGGGACTGAGCGCGAGTCTCGCGAGATCGCTTGGTCTCACCAGCGTGCTCGCGCTCGGGTTCAAACGCCAAAGCGGCGCGTTCGCGGATACGATCGCGGCCCTCGCGCCCAAAGTGCCGCCGCTGGGCGTGGCTTGGGTGCCTACAGGGACAGGGGTGTGTGAACCGGAAGTGGTTCAGGTGTCAGGAGAAACCGAGCAGCAGCCTGAAGAGGAGGAACCGGCAAGAGGGAGAAAGAGAAAACTGGAGGATTCCCCTGAAGTTAAGAAGGACCCGGTCACTTTACTGCAACCTCTTAAAGTAAAGAAAATCATCCCAAATCCTTCAAAAATCCGGAAACCAAAGATAAAGAAAGCAAAGCAGAAGTGACCATTAGTTCTGGGAATCTTTGAGGTCAACTAACCTGAACATTTTTCAACTCCTGGACAGTTTTTGGCCTCTTGGGCCCCTTGGAATAATGCCACCTTGTTGCCCTTAGACATTTTCATCATGCATGATGTCACAATGTTTAATTTTGCTTACAACATGGCAATGAAATAGCAAAGCCATCTTATGAGAAATATGATTGTCGCTGTTCTCAAAAAATGAGGAAAATGTTAACAGAAATGTGTGTACAAAAATCCAATTTAACATCGAATGAAGTTAAGAAAAGAGAACATAAGCACTGACACCTGCACAGTCCACAATCCTCAACAGTGCATCAGGCATATCATTATTATTTACTAACTGTATTAAACACTGAAGAACACAGTTAAAGAAATTATACAGCTTTTTCTGAGATTGAGTGAACGAGAGTTGTTACAGGTTCAGATGTCTTTATTTTATTCAAATATCCATGCTGGTATTCATTTGTATATCTTTAACAATCAGATATTTGGGTGGCCACCGTGTTTGACATGGTGCTGGTACAATTTATCTTTTAAGTTCATTTGAAGTTCACACAACCTGCAATGGAGTTTAATAAAAATCTTCAGAGAAAGCTGAGCATCATTTCAAAACTACATCAGGTATTTTAAAAAAAAGACCTTGTAAATAAGGCAAGTACTTTGGATGACTTTCATGAGGGGAAAAAAAAAAAAAAAACCATGCTTGGTTCATACAGCAAGCTTCAGGACTGCATACACGCGCGTGCACGCACGCACACACACACACACACACACACACGCAAAAAGCAACCTGGATTTGAGAATAAGCATCGGACTTAAAATGTGAGATTACTGTCTAGTTCTTTAAGATTGTAATTTAGATGTGCTTTGAAGTGTAGACACTGATACATTTGTCAATTATAAGAGAAGCAGGAACACAAAGGCGTTTTCTACTGTATCAAAAAAAGCTTTTTTTTTTTTTTTTTTTTGAAAGTCCCATGTAACAGCGATTAAATCAAGTAATGAGCAAGTTTTCAGCTGCATATAACCAGAAGCACAGGGAAAGCGGAGCTAGAAAGACTGCGCAATCATCAAAGTGACGATGCGCACGTGATTGTTCGTCTCGTCTGCTTCTTTTGTGCTTGTGTGTGAAAATTCCCAGCACATGCCGGCAAATGTATCACTGAACTTTTGTCCTTACGATTGACGGATGATACATATATAACTTAAATACAATTCTAAATATCAGAATTGTTTGAAATAACAGACTAAACACTGTGGAGTGAACAAAATTTAAAACGAGGCTTCACATTCTTCTAGGTTTGCACACACTCATGACCTAAACACAAAACACAAAGGATAAATCATCTTCAACATGCACTAGAGCATCCAAGCTCTATTAAGAGCATGTTGTGCTTCGGAGAGAGAAGAGAAAAAAAAAAAAAAGTGTGATACATTCTTCACATGTATGCAGCAAAACCCAACAGAGAGCTGGAACTACTCAGAGTTCCACGATAAAGACTTTGGATGTGACCCTGCCCCCTTTCTCAGCCCCTTTGTAAACCACAACACGTAATAAATATCGCATATTAACTATACAGGTTCTAGTTCTTTCACACTGATTCGGAACAAAATAAAGAAAAAGGGATTGAGGGAGTTAACCGATCATCTGAAAGACGCGCGCTCGTCTATCTTGTATGTGCATTTTTTTTTTTTTTTTTAAAAAGAGACAATAGTTGATGCATGTCTTAAGAAAAGAATTGTGTGTATACAGTATGAAGAAGAAGAAGATAGTCTGAAGCTGATGCTTTTCACATTCTGCCGATATTTAGAGAGGAAAAATTAACGAGAGAATCTCTCATAACAAAAATGAGACCTAAGAGAGCTGCACGATGGAACTCATTCACTGAATGGATTTTCTTCATGTTTTGTTTAACTACCGCCCGTGTCCCGTGGACCTGAATGTAGCAGCTGGTTACTGTAGCACGAGGCCAACCTGAAAGAAAGGCGAGAGACGTTAGTGACTCACACACCTCCTTGATAACTAAGTAAGGTTCACTGAAATCTTCAGAATGTCTATTCAGGGAAAAAAAACATTCAATAACAAATCAGTGTTATTAAAAACTGCAAAGTGTTTTCAGGTGCTTTCACATATGCAGCGTTTCGTTCGTTTGAATGGAACCCTGGTGTGTTTTTTCTCCTCAGTGAGGTTCTTTAGGCAGGTGAGAACGAGTCTGAGTGAGGTGCTTTCAGTCTGCTTCTAACTAATATGATTCATTTGAAGTAAGGAAGTGATTCAGCACTGAACTGCCTCAAATGCAAAAAAAGGTGAACAAAATATGCTGTGTGTTTTTATTCATAGATGCAAGCTGCTAAACTGAGACCGATGACAGAACTGTAGAGCTGCAGAAATGCCATGAGTTTTGGATATTTGCACCAACAAATAAGCAGAGAAACTAAATGCTGGATGTGATGCACAAATATATATAAAACTAGTCATTTATAGAAATTCATTTATCAATTATAAATAGATTTCTAAATGTTTTTTTTTTGGTTCATTTAGTGATGTGCAGTGTGAAACCAAACCAAACTGCAAACAAACCAAATATTTGGATTGTTCAAAAGACTAAAGTAAAGTAGACCCCGAAGCCACAAAAAGGAAATCCTTAGTCACATTAAGACTGATATAGTTTTGGAAAACATTATGCTGTACTTGATACAGCAGTATGGTAGTGTACAAATTAAATGTTTTATTTTTTAATTACAATTAATATAAAAATAAGATGAATATAAAAATGAATGAATTAATGTGTGTGTGTGTGTGGGGGGGGGGGGGATATGAGGATATGTAAAAACCATATTGCAATACTTGAAGACATTTCTTGATACATATTTTTCACAGTATTCTGTTTTGTGGAGTCATGCGATTAAAAACTAGAAGCTCCGATTTTGGAACATTCACAAGGTTGTAAGTATTTAACGTGGAAAAGGAAAGAAGACGATTTGTACAAAAACACATTTTAATACTCAACTGATTCATCTGGATATTTCTGCAAGTTCACTGCTTTTTTTTGCTTACCTTCTCAGGCTCCATACCGGGACATTTCCAGTTATAAAGGTAATACTGAAGGTTCCCATCTCCAATTCCGAACTTGAGCTTTTCCAAGAAAGTCTTATTCTCCATTAAATCCAGAGCATTAAAAACATCAAAGCCTTTCTGTAATAGAAAGAAAATCAGAAATCAGTCAGCTGATTTGTTACACAGCTGAAAAAAAGTGTAACTGACAGAACGGTATTAACGGTACACACTGCTGCTTCTTTTTCCATTGACAGAGCTCTTGATGCTCTATATATGAACAGATCATTTGGCTGAGAAAAAGGAAGCAGAAGGTACACCCTGAAGTGAAGCCTTAATTGTGGTCGGGGGAAGAAGTAAAAAAAACAAAAAAAAAAAAACACTCAAAAGAGACAGAAACTCTTTGCATACTTGAGGTTTTGCATGTATCCTATCACACGGTTCTGTATAATCATAAACCGGGTGTTGTTCTAGAGTATGTATCTACACCAAGGGTTCCTCAAACTAGGGGCTGGGGTCACCTGATTGACAAATGAGGTCACGAGAGAATCTCCTATACTGTTTCATTCAATTAATTCTCAAATTTTATTTCAGTCTTTTTCAGTATCCGGACATGCCGTACTAATGGATTTCAGCAAAAAAAATTCCACAACCATCTACCTCTGCTAATCAAATTAGTGTTGTGTCTCAAATCACACATTTATGTACTATTCTAGACTGTTACTCAGTAATTACACTAATCAGTTTTCCTATTACAGTTAGCGTTTGAAAACCACTCATGTCGCTGTCACCCTACTGATAGGTCTGTTTCGCCAGCTTTTCCAGCCTTCTCGATCTTCTAGCTCAGTAAATACTTTTGAATGCAAGGTCAGAGTTTTCGATTTGAGAGGCAGGCCATGACAATACTCATGATGACAGTCTTGAGAGTGTGCTCGTCAGTGTGCATAAACATTGCTAAACATTTTACAATTCAACTTGGAAACCTGACATACTGGGATGTTTTGGCTCTGCCATGCCACCTAGTGGATGTCGATTTTAAATCTTCTGTATGTACACAAGATACGCAGCAAGTTTTTGAGTAATAATGCTTGGGTTACCGCTGCTTCTGCATGCGTGCCCAAAGTCACGCATCAAGTATAAACCAGGCTGCTTTGTGTCAGGCTGTAACACACCTCTCTGGCGTGGATTCTCCTATAACTTAATATACATTCCAATATATTATGAAGGTACCACAGCAATCCTAAAGGTACCTAATCCTGTATTAACCCCTATCACACTGTTTTTGATAATGGTGTCTAAATTAATTTTATAGTTGTGTTTTTCAGTCCCTGTGTTAAATCTGTACTGTGGCATGGAAATCACAGACGTACCAGTTTCGCAAGGATGAGCGCATCGTTCATCAGATCTATCAGCGGTGTCTCCGTGTGCACGTTGTAGAAAGAGTAAGCTGCCTTTAGGCTTTTGTGCAGCGGGTGGTGCATCACTGTGGACGGCAGCGTGTAGAAACTGATGAAGTCAGTCAACGTGCCACCAGAACCCTGAACCAGAAGACAATGAAAGGAGATTTAAATACAAAGTTCAGTAAAAGTAAAGCATGACACAGAGAATGCTTAAATAAGTAAAGTGTTACATTAAAGACTAAACTAAGCAGAAAGGTAGCTGAGGTTTGTGGAAGCACATGAACACAGTGTACCTCCACCACGTATGTGTCGATGATGTTCTCCTGCGGGAGGAACCAGTGCTGCACCTCCTCCTCCCCCATGACGGGCCACAGGTGGAACTGGCTCAGGTATTTCTGCAGCAGTGCCGTCACCTGCTGCACATCGCCAGTCGCCATCGGCCTCAACCCAGGAGTGCGTGTACTCTGTGGTGCAAAACAAGGGGGGCAAGAAGGCTTCAGAAACATGCGTTTCTTCTGCTAAAAGAAACTTTCAATAACATTTTCCAGCACCATGATTACATCAAATATTCTCTCTCTCTCTTTTTTTTTTTAAATGTTTAAAAGAGAAGTCATATTGACTGATAAAATTTTAAATCTCCATGCCAAAAGCGTTGTACACTATATATTAAATTATGCCAAAAGAATACGCATCCTTTCTAAATACGTGTATATTTCCAAAACATAAGTCGGGAAAGACTTACATCAGGTAACCTGTAGAGCTTCATGGTTCTTTGTAGTGTCATGTTTCTGCTAAGGTGGGAAAATTTCACCTCTACAAGCTTCCTTGGGTTTAGAGAGCGATGCCAGTACCTACAAAAACAGTACAGAGTTTCAGTACAAAGTAAAAATAATGTTAAAGCATTAGGTTAGCATTTAGACATTAATGATTCATTGTTGCGTATAATGTGTGTGTGTTTTGAGACCTGCATGTGGAGACAGGTTTGGGCAGTACCACCCCAGCGGTGTAGACCGCCTGGAAAATGCCCTCTAGGTTGACCCGGCGCGTGATCTCTCGGATCAGAACCGGAGCTACACGCTTGGAGCGAAGCTTTTTATGCACACACAGGAAATTGATCTCTACCATCTTCTTTAACCTGAACAAGAATCAAAAAAAGAAAAGAGAGAAAGAAGGACAACTTCATTGGCTTAGAAAAAGTTATTGTTACCACACTGAAGTTGATTATTTTCCTATAACACTGTTTTGTTCCTCTTATTAAGATTAATCTTATTGATTAATGATTAAATTTTTTTTAAATTTATTAATGAATTACACGTCATGCTTTTTGTCCATTTTATAGTTACATTTAAAAGTTAGTACATATCACCACTTACATTATAGCAGCTACACAGTTGCTTCCGCAACAGCCTCTCTTTTTATCTCTCACAGTTTAAAAAATAAATACATATTAAATAAAAAATGTAAAAATAAAATGCATCTTGTTGTGTTACAGAGAAACATTACTGCCTGTTACAAAGCGCTGACACTGGAGACTCCTTCCACAAATGTTAAATATCTCCTTAAAGAACACTTCATCATCTGAGGGATTAGATATTTTTGTTGTTGTTGTATTGTCAGAGCTGCTGAATGTGGTTCAGAAGAAAGTCTTTAAAGAAAGTGTTTAATTTGCCTGTAATCAGATGTTACAAAAGTACGCGAAACCTTATAACCTAAAATATTATCTGTATCTTTTAATTTTTTAAACTGCACTTATAAGTCTCGGGCCCCCACTCACGTGTCGTAGATGTGGATGTCAGCAGGAATGGCACTGATGAAGCCCACCAGCTTCTTGTTGGACGAGACTCTCACACCACAGTGCCACTGAGGCAGCCAGCCAGGCGGGCGCAGTGCCCTAAAGGACCCGGACGAGGAGAAATAACAGGGACAAACGTGAGGCTAGTCACATTAGTTATTTTAATAAATAAGCAAATACAACATCACTTAGAACCAAGGTGGCATACTAAGACCACTTGGAAATAAAATAAGCCATAGTAAATATGTAAGGAAATCAAAAAGACTTGCAAAGAGATGAGATTTATTTGTTTAAACGAAGCACCATACCATTTAAAAATTTACATTTTCTTTTGCATTAAAGATGGACATTAAATGCAAACTGCACATCAGTTTACAAAAAGGCACATCAATTTCTTTCCTAATTCCAAACGGAAGCTGAACAAAAGCTTACGTCTACAAGCTATATAACAACGCTTTGTATGATGCAGCGAATAAATAAATAACAAACCATTTTTATCTTACCATTTGAGAAAGTTAGGAGAATAGTCAAATCTGAACATATTGTCATCATCCTCAACGTAATTCTCATTCAACAGCGTGTACAGCTCCTTCAGCTATCAGAGAAGGAAGAAGAGAAGGCACATCACTAAAAATCGGAGGAATTTGAATAAATATGTACACGGAACATGACCAAACACTAATCGATAAGCAGAAAAAGGACATATGAGTTGGTCTTACACACACTCACCACTTCAGCATTGCTGAGATCCAGTGTGTCCCACATAAAACCTTGCGGGAGGGAATATGGCTCCTGTCGGACATTTTCCTTGTCCGGCTCAATCGGCCCGTGAGTGGTCACCACCTCGTCTGTGATCAAACAAAAGGAATTTCACACTGATAGAGGAAACCTGTATCCAGCCATGTCTGGGAAGAACATCTGCTAAATGTAATTTGATTAAAATTGTAATTCTAACATTAAAATCAAATGCTTGCCAAATTTCCAAGTTAATGACAATTATAGATATTACTAACCTTCTATAAAAATACAGCCTGATGAATTTATAACAGGGACACCGTAAAAAAAATCACTTGAACACAGTAATATATATATATTTTTTTGACAATAATCTAATATACCCAGTCGTGGCCTAATGGTTAGAGAGTCGGACTTGTAACCCGAAGGTGAACCTGAAGGTTGTAGGTTTGAGGTCCGGCAGGGATTGTAGGTGGGGGAAGCGAATGACCAGCGCTTTCTTCCACCCTCAATACCACGACTGAGGTGAGACCCTTGACCAACTGCTCCCTGGGCGCCGCAGCAAAAAAGGCTGCCCACTGCTCCGGGTTCACGGTGTGTGTGTGTGTGTTCACTACTATGTGTGTGCACTTGGGTGGGTTAAATGCAGAGCACAAATTCCGAGTATGGGTCACTGTACTTGGCTACACGTCACTTCACTTCACTTCACTATGCTCCTGCAGTTAATTTACTTTGTACCCGCTCACAATATTTTCTAATAAACTCAGTTGGTCATGTTCCTCCAAATATAAACAAACATAATAGAAACACTGCAAGCTTTTCTTCTCTTTAACAAACACAAGATCCAGATGAGTTGAGTTGCAAAATACAGGCTACTCATTTGGAATATAATAAGCCAGATGTTCTCAGACTGAACGTGAATAAATTACTTCACTGGAATGTAAAAAAGGTATTTGCTTTCGTTAGTGGATAACATCATGGCTGAGATTGTCTAACGTCATGGCTGAGATTGTCTAACGTCATGGCTGAGACTGTCTAACGTCATGGCTGAGACTGTCTAACGTCATGGCTGAGACTGTCTAACGTCATGGCTGAGATTGTCTAACGTCATGGCTGAGACTGTCTAACATCATGGCTGAGACTGTCTAACGTCATGGCTGAGATTGTCTAACCTTCCCGTTTGTCTTCCCAGGAAGCGTGAACCAAAAAACAAGAAACATGAACCAAGAAAAAGCCCGCGGTCACTTTAGAAACAGTAAATTGGGGGAACTGGTAATTATTAGGAAGCGATAGTACTGGCTGTGCTGTCTGCTCCTTCACATTGCTCCTCTACTGGGAAGAATTCAACTTTCACGTAGAGGGTTTAAGATAAAGTAGGCAGGATTTGTGAGTTCATATGAAAGCTCTAAGACTGATGAACCTGACTGTATCGATCCAGTTCTTCAGCTCTGACTGGAAGAGGAACTTACTGAGCTTAGGGACAGGCTGAGTGTCCCAGAACTGGTACTTGTGCTTAGTGGCCTCGTCTATGTTCTTGGCAGGTCCTTGACACGTAGACAGCAGCTCCATCGCCCTCTGAATGTCCTGCAGCTTTTGCATGGGAATGGCTGGATTCTGACAGAGAAGAGAGACGAGTCAGTGGATGTGGGAGGTAATCTAATGAGGACTGCATTTAAACTGCTCCAAAAGTAAACTGAATGTAAGAAATTACCAACATAAGTAGCATGCCATGCTATGAGTAATCATTTCTGGGAACAGGAAATAACAGCTAATAACAGGTATAAGTGCAGTGTTAGAAACCTTTATCTCCTGAGAATCAGAGGCAGAATCAGACTTGGTTCCTCCTGAGCTAGGTTTTTCTTTCTTCCTCTTCTGTTTCTTCTTTTTCTTCTTCGCACCAAGGTCTCCACCAGGACTCCTGCACAAAAGCAGATCATCTTTAGATCATGGATGGAAGTTTTACCCTCACTGCTGGAATCTAGTTTAACACTGCATAAGTAACAATCATCTTTAACCACCATGTTTAAGCTGTAGAGCAGTATACAGGCAGCAAGTTCATTTTCTGAGATAATGTGTTGGTAACAGACCTGAAAGATTTTTTTTTTTCCCAGCATATTTTTCAGTTATGAAAAATAAATGAGGCTTGTTAATCTGCCGAGCAACAGCGAGCACATTTTTACATCTTGAATGCCTTTTCTGTTCACAGTTTTCTTTGTCAAATTAAAGGGACACAAATGAAACACATACACACTACACACTTCCATAAATGTTAAAAAAAAAAAGAACAGAAAACAAGAAAAATAATCAACGACAGGGGTGGTGTGACGGTGTGGTGTGACCACCACAAAGATGATTATTTTCCAATAACAGCATATCCTGAAGTGTTTTACTCCTTTCATACCAGAGCATTCTGCCGCCAGTCTTAACAATGTTTCATGTTTTAAAGAAAGACATTTCATCCATTTATAGTTTAATATTGTGGAGCAGCCATGACACAAGTTAGTTCCACTTCTCACTTGAGTGCCTTCTGTCCTGAAGACTTTCCTGTGGTGGAAAATGTAAAGTTACAGCTTTACCTCTGAGAATTAAAAGGCGATAACACTGGAAAATTAGTCTACAAACGTTAAATAAACGTCTCCTGACAGACAACTTCACCATATTAACAATAACACACTACTTTAATCCGCCATGTCCACCAAGTCCCTGTGGAGGAGCTGTTACTATAGAAACGAGCGCATTAATATAGGCCGGAACTACTTTGAAAATTACTCAACACCTCCTGACCAATCAGAATCGAGAATGTAACAGCGCTGTGGTCTATCATCATCAACGTCTAATGGAAGCGAGTGTGTTAAGCAGCTCGCGCAATGCTGAACTCCTGCATAAACAGAAAGAGATTAAATCTAGCTAGCATGTTAATGAGATTATTGACGTTAGCTAGCTAACTGACACCGCGGTTAGTCATGTTACATACATGGAGCTAAGCTAGTAAACACAGCTCGAGCTTTTCATTCAAACGTGGCCCGTTACTGTGGCTACCAAAAGCTGTTAGCTAAAATGACAAGCAGTAAATAAACACAGCCACAAATTAAACCAAATGTAAAGCACATATAAGTGTTAACCAGCTGCACAGTTTGCACTTATGATGGCTGACAGCTGTGCTTTGGGTTTTTTTTTGTTTTTTTTGCGGTTATTATTACCTCTTTTATTACTAGCCTTTTTGATGAACATGAATGCTAAAGCTGAGCTAGTGTTAGCCTCTAACCCCGACCATTAATCACCCTTTCAGATAAAACTCACGACAGTCGCTTCGGGAGCGTTTCAGAAAAAAAATAATAAAAAAGCTCACCCTTGTGTGTGTTCATTTTCCTCTTCGTTGTCTCCGTCGATGCCGCAGGTGTCCTGGTCGTCCAGCTCCAGGCTCTGCTGGCTGGCCGCAGACTCGCTGTCCTCCGCCATCACGGATGGAGAGAAAGGGTCTAACGGGCGAGTGAAGCTTACTGCAGTAACAGCGCCGCCTGCAGGACAGTGTCCATTAACGACTCTTCATAATAAGAGTCTATTGCCTGCGTGCACATAATCGCAGGCTGAATGGTTTATACCACAAGGCTGAATTCTCTGAAGCTGACTGGCCAGGAAGTGTTAAGTAAAGGATGTTGTGTCGTTCATTAATAAATTTAACACTGTAATCGCTGGCAGGTTGCTGTGGTATAAGCAGAATAACACACTCCAGAGTGTGTGGTTAAGCATGCACTGTCATGTTATTTCTCTTATACCACAGCACAATTACCACAACGGTTACAATGTTTAACTTATTAATGAACGACACCACATTCTTTACTTAATTTTGTTGGTTTGAGCAAGCCAACATTCTATTCTGCTGTTTCTTCTTCTTCTTCTTCTTCTTCTTCTTATTATTATTATTATTATTATTATTATTATGAGATGCATAATTTCTAAACCTCACTCATCCTAGAGCTTTCAAGCTACATGCTCCAAACTCACCACAGACCTTCAGTCTGTTTGTACTGTTCTGACTTAGTGTGCTATGACTTTTCTAACTGATCGGAATTACGGTTTTCCGATTACAGAAGCTCAAACTGGCCAAAATTCCCATCGACTTCCATTGAAAACTTTGAACTGTTATAACTCCTAAACCTTTCAGGCTACATCCACTGAACTCAGCATAGCCCTTCAGGCTGTTCTCACTTATCAAGCTCTATTCGAACTGATCGGACTTACGGTTTTCCCATAGCAGATGATCAAAAATCCCAAAAACTCCCATAGACTTAGACTGACATAATGTTCACAGCCTGGCTTGGAATGTTCAAGATTTCAAACTCTAACTGTTTAAACAAAAGCCCCTCTTCTCTCCCTCTCACTCTGTCAATGTACCTGTAACTCTCACTTCATCTATCTCTATCAGTGCCACTCATTCTCTCCATCTATCTCTCTATCAATCTACCAGTGGCACACACACATGCTCTCTCTCCATATTTCTTTTTTTCAATCTACCTGTATCACTCTCTCCTTCTGTCTTTCTACTAATAACACTCTCCATCTATCTACTTGTGTTACTCTCTCTCTCCATCTGACTTTCTACTTGTATCATCTATCTTTCTACCAGTAACTGTCTGCATGTCACTTTCTTTCTTTCTTTCTTTCAACTTCAAACTATCTTCATCTTATGAAAATGTTTCTAACTTTCAGACTGGCTTCGTCAAGCCAACATCAAAGTTAGTCATGATGACCTTCACCTATCTAGTTCATTACTACATGATGATGGATGGGGTAGTGTGATGTGTACAACCAGTATATCATTTTGGACAAAATTCATACTTTGAAGAAAAAAATATAACCTGTACACAACCCAGGACTATTTCCAAGTCCAATTTATTCATTTATTCAGTCATCTTCAGGAAGTGCTTTATCCTGGTCAGGGTCACAGTGGATCTGGAACCCACTATATTCTCCAATCCACTTAGCGTCATGTATTTGGGAGGTGGGAGGAAACCGGAGAACCTGGGGGAATGTGGACACAGCAAGAACATGAGAAACTCTGCACAGACCCTGGATCCTGAAGCTGTGAAGGAGCTTTACTTTATACTTTTTCCATTATACTTTTGTTATGATAAAAATCAATACATGAAGAGATATCTAATTTTGTCAGAAGCAACCCAACACTGATGAATAAATCAGTCATGCTAATTTTTACATTTTTGAACCATTAGCCCAAGAGACTGACGTGTATTCCTCAAGTGTAGTGTTTTTTTTTTCTTCATTCCTTCTACCTCTTCCTTTGGACAGTTAATGTTGAACCACAAGTTTACATTTATTTATTTAGTAGATGATTTTATCTCAACCAAATGTCCAGTTGAGGAGTTGAGGGTTAAAAAAATCTAGCCAACAATTTTGCTGGATGTTACGTAAAGCTTTGCGGTTTTGAACTTCAAACAAATAAAATCCTTCCTTTCAGTGCACTTGCCAAAGCCACACTCTAAAACACCTGCAACATGTTTCCTGACTGGCTGGATGTTACTGGTCCACATTGTTTTTTATCCCGTTTATGGAGCCTTGGAGTTTCTCCTCTGAGCAGATCATTTACAGCTTACAGAATGTTAAATATTACAAAAGTTTACTCACACACAAATCGCAGCATAGCAAAACAGAAGAGGTCTTTGGATTTAAACTCATAACCTTTTGATCATTAGCACATGTTCATAAGCACTGAGCTGGTTATGGACCACTGCATTCATTTGTTTTTCATTTCAAATTGAAAAATTTTAAAGTAAGTATGAAATTTTCTGGCTTTGGAAAAATAAGTATTACATAATGCTCTTGTACTTCTCCTTTGCTTGTTTTTCATCATTTCATATTCATTTGGAGGCTAAAATTAATGACAGAACAACCTGAATATCATGACTCAGCAAGAACTGGGTAGATAAAAGATCATCCATTAGTGCCTGACATGCTGCAAATATGGATCATTGCGTGGTTTTTAAAAATAGCAACAGGATGATGGTGATGGAGGACGACACAGCGGCTGGAAAAATCACCAGGATGTTCCAGGTGCTGCAGTTTAAGAATATTTTAATCCTTTTTTTTTTTTTTTATCGTATCTTTTATGAAAACAGAAGAAGGTTCCAGAGTACACATCTTAACCAGAGAAGAGCCAGTAGAATAGCTTCCAGTACTTCCAGGTCAACTGAAACGTACTGCAGTGGGCTTTTTTTTTTAAATATTAGAATTCATGAATATTTTATATCTAGTGTGGTGACATAAGCATAAAGAGTACAAACTAGTCAATGTCTTATAATGAAAATACAAAGAGCAAGAATCTGAAGCTACATTGGTCACAGCCTCACCCAAACTGGACAGTTAAAGACTGGAAAAAGACCAGGCCAGAACCCCTGCCCACTGTAGCTTCGTAGCTGACAGGTTTAAAACCCGATTTGATCTTCTGCTCTTGTAGCTCATCCTCCTCAAGGTTCAAAGTGTTGTGTGCTCTGAGATGCTTTTCCGTTCACCACGGTTGTAAAAAGTGGTTATTTGAGTTACTGTAACCTTCCTGTCAGCTTGATCAAGTCTCCTCTGACCTATCCATCAACAAGGTGTTTACGACAGCAGAAGCAATGCTCGCTGGATGTTTTTTGTCTTTCGCACCGTTCTGTGAAAACTCTAGAGACTGTTGTGTGTGAAAATCCCAGGAGATCAGCAGCTTCTGAAATACTCAAACCAACCCATCTTTCAATAACAACCATGCCACGGTTAAAGTCACTGTGATCACATTTTTTTCGACCTTGTAATGTTTGATGTAAACTTTAACTGAAGGCCAGTATCTGCATCATTTTATGTATCACATACTGCCACATGATTGGTTGATTGGATGATTGCATGCAGTATGATTGAATCCATTAAAGCAATGATGAATGAAGAAATATTCCAGTGCAATTCCGTGACATGAACACAGTGGATTAAGCATTTGCAATAGGTGTTTAATACTAGCACTGATTCTCAAAATCATAAGTAGCTTTAATTAAAATTGGATTTTTTAAAATTGTGGATAATTGGACTCATTTATATCATAAGCAACCAGTCCAGACATTCAAAAGGAGATTGTTGGGGAGCGATTGCAAAGTGGTTATGTCACAGTTATAAAGGGCATCACAGACAGCTTTCATATTCATACAATGACACACACACACACACACACACACACACACACACACACACACTGCATTTGGCCAAGGAGCGACAACTGCAAACAAGTGTAGCATATTGATTCATACACAAACTCCCAAGCACGCAAAGACACACTCTGAAATATGCACTCGGTCTCTACAGGTGGAGAAATACACAGTAGAGACACATCATTCATACACTGTACATGTACAAACACACACAAGGTTTATGCACTACATTTCAAAAAATACAAAATAAAAAAAAAAAAAAAAAATACAACGCAGATATGTGATAGGATCTAATCTGCAAGGAGACGTGAGGATTGTAACGCATCTGCTACATAGGCACTTCAGACAGACGGAGCATTCTGTGTGTGTATGACAAGCAAAAGGAAAAATAACTACTTTTGCTGAAAATAATGTTCACTTAAATTGTGTTTAACATCAAAAACAGTGAATACAATAATGAAAACACATAATACACTTTCAAATAATAATGAAAAAAATGTAACCAGAATTAAAGCAATGCATAGCTGTGTGTCTCAAATATCAAGTGTGAAGCACAACAGGAAGTTCACAGATGCTACAGTGGATACACTGACTGGATTATCGTACTAAGGAGGAAATACTGCATTTGATTGATGCCAAAGATTCAAAACTTGCCTCTGATGCATAAAGAAAAAAGCCAAACACTCGCTGGAGAGACTGAAACCACAGGACACAAAATCTTTACAGACTCGATTTTCAGTCACAGATTAATTTAAGGAAGACTTTCTGCTAACCTATGACTGAGTGATTTTGTTCAGCTAAGTGCTGGGACACAGTGGACGAACACATGATTAAACATTTACTGTGGACAAGAAGCAGTGCTCAGTGCTGTGTGCTGCCAGTTGAAGATCCTATTGCTTACCTGAACACCAGCAGCAGTTCATAAAGCTAAACATCTCACCTTCATACAATGGCTTTCGTTTGCAGTTTGTTTAAAAAGGCATAGCTGTTGTGCATAAATGTGTTTAGCAGAGTGCTTTTTGTTCATACACAAGCAAGTTCCAGGAAGCTATTATTGATTTCAGTTGCTTCGGCTTTTCACTTTTACAAGTAATGTAAAGGTCAAACCCAAAATCCTTCAGCCAAAAGGCAATTCCACAGGTAAAAAGGCCAAAAGTCAGGGGTCATTTGAGGTTAAAGGCAAGCAGTGGCCTTTCCTCGCGCTTCTGCCACGGACTCTTCTTGTTCTCATCGATGTCCTCAGGAGCAGCCAAACCATCCGGGGCGCTGTTGCTTGAGGGAAGCTTAAGGTGCGTTTGGGCATGCTCAGTCCTCACTATCTGTTCTTTTTCTCCTCTTGACTCGTCTTCCTCCTCCACGGTGGGATCTGGGAGCGGAGGAGGGGACGGGAGTGGAGGAGTTGGTAGCAATGGAGGTGAAGAAGGCATTATAGTCTCTTCTTCGATCTCAGCTTTGGGCAACAAGGGCCTGAGCGAGTTTTCTTTCGGGCTGCAGGCAGGAGTTTGGCTCTCACTCTCATTGGGTTCTGAATGAGCATTAGCATTACCATTAGCCTTAGTACCCTCCACAAATACCAGTGATGCGCATGCCACAGTGGGTGACATAACCTGGGCTTTTTCCTGACCTTTGGCCTTGCGGCCTGGCGTGACATCACTCACGTCTACGCCCGAGTCTAGACTGGCATCGTTGCTGCCCACAGAGCCGGCGCCATGTGCTGCCCTCTGCAGATCGATGTAGGAATGGCGGATGTGTGCATTCGAGCGGCCATCCAGTGACACAAACCAGGCTCGTGGGTGTGGGAGGGGCTTCCCACCCCTCAGCTCCATTAGCGTCTTCTCAGCCAGTAGCTGATCTTCTCCGTTCATCTGCACCACCCCAAGCGTCGCCTCACTTAGCGAGTTGGGGATAGACAAGGCTTCAGGTAGTGCTGCCGGCCACTCATCCACTGTACCTCCGCCTGCCTCCCTCGATCCTACTTTCCCCTCCTCCACCCTTTCGGCCACGTGGTCCACTTGCCCCACTTCAGCTTGAGGCTGATGGGATGCATTAAGCTCTGCACGGATGCTCTCGAGCTCGCTCCGCTCATCTGACTGGAGCAGAAGCGCTTGTCCTGAGAGAGGGTGTGTCCCAGGTAGCCGCATATAGTGGGCAGGGATTAGCAAAGTGGGCCGGCCTTTCTGATATCCGGCTCCGCCCTGGTTTACCTGGAGCTCAGATGTGCAGCAGAGCAGTGCTCCAGGGCGGGGCAGAAGGCCTGGGGGGCGTTCTAGTTGATCCACTGAGCGTGAGAGTAGGAAGTCAGATGGACGATGCTCCACCCCCAGATCCCTCTCTGGTGAAGCTGTGGGTGAAGTTGTGGATGGAGAAAGGCGGAGCTCGTGTGGACTGGCCTTGGTCTCCGAGGACAGGCGGCCAGCTGAGGCAGCATGGTGCAGCGGATACGGGGATGAGGATGAAGCAGATGCGTGCAGAGGATGGACGGTTGACGAGACAATGGAGGTGTAGCTGCGGCGATATTCACGCTGAGAGCGACTCCCGAGCTCGTTCTGAGATGACACCAGCTCATTGGTGGACAAGTCACGAGGGGCGACTTTCAGCATAGGTGTGTGCAGGTCTGGTTCCACCCCCACATGGTCCAGTTGGGTCTCATTGATGAGGTTGAGGTGGGACATGGACGTGGCTTGGTCTCTTTTGGAGCTGTCCAGCGACGAGGTGAGAGTGTACTTCTGGTTGGCTCGTCTCGAGCGTGAGCACTTTCTTCTGGTAACACAGACATGGAAAATATGAGAGGACATGTAAGATAACATTTCTGATGTCTACAAATACACCAAACATTCCTCAACCACTCAGCAACTAATAATGAATATTCTGAATAAGGTCCTAATACCAAATACAACAATCAATAAAGAAGGGCTAACAAGCTCCTAATACCAAATACTATTAATTACAAATGCAAATATGCTGATAATACAAAATACTACACAAAGAATAAAGCTAATAAGCTGCGAATATACCTTTTAATGTCAATTTTTAATGGGCTACTAATACTAAATAATACTCAACTGCTTACTTTGTGTTTGATGCACATACAACAGTGAATAAAAAGAAACAAATGAAGGATGAGATCAGTAAAGAAAACACACCTGCAGTAGCAGAGCAGAAGACAGAGGAGGAAGAGCAGGATGAGGGCCATGCCTCCCAGTATGGCCAAAAGGAACACAGTGTGGTATGTGCTGATGTCCTTTGCAACCACAGGACCTGGAACACACACACATAATATTAGAGAAGCCACGATTTGAGCAACAGCACACCAAGAGTCGCTACACGTGGCTATATGCTTGCTAGTGTGAACGTAGGGTAAAGCTGCAGTATGCTCGTTGACGTTAGCAATAATGAAAAGTACAGAACTATGAAAGGAAGCAGCATAGCTAGCTATTTAAGTTTGTAAACAAAAACACTGCTAGCAGATACTCAACAACAAGGGTAAATTAGCTGGCTAGAATTTTGGCAGCTAGAGAGACAGAGAGACAGAGACAGAGAGATTGAGAGATCCAGAGTGAAAGTGTGCGTTACCTGTGTTTATAGGAGACATGGCTGCTACCCAGTAACCAAGCTGAGGGGCGATATAGGTAAGGATGAGCTCACCTCCTCCTTCTCTCTGCACGTAGCCCAAACTGCTCTTCAACCAGGCTCCTACACACACACACACACACACACACACACTTCATATGAACAACTTTTATCTACATCATTTTGTGACCTTAAGAAGCTATTTTGGTAGTTTATTGAGCCCCCAAATTACAGGGCGTCCCAAAGGTCTCCATATATAGGGGAAATTAAGATGTATATATATATATTATATGTATATACATATAATATATATATAATATGTATATACATATATACATATATATATATATATATATATATATATATATATATATATATATATATATATATATATATACATACACACATTTTCAGCCTTTAAGAATGCCTTTGACAAAAGAAGTATTGAAATAATTCTCATGGCTGGATCAGGAAGCTGCGCAAGGTTGCGATGGATTTTAAGAGGAAACATGGCAAGCACATCACTGCCATTACATGTTGCCAAACTTATTAACAAATTCAAAAAGACTGGAAGTGTTGCGGACCAGCCAAGAAGTGGACGTCCACGAACATCCACGGGCAAAGGCACAACTGTGCACAAAGTGGTGCTGGCATACATAGTCCTCTATATATGGACACTTTTGGGATACCCTGTATTACAAGAAGAATTGCATATGAATAAATAAATAAATAAAAATAAAAATAACAGGACCATTTCACTGCATAAAGCATCATAATTGTTGTTTTTTGGTCTGGCTTAAGTGATGTATTTCTGCGCTTTTTTTTTTTTTTTTCCCATTTAATCCAAGGTGTAATTAGATCAGGTTATGCTCAGGTTAAGTTAAAAACATTAACACACTGCAATCCCAGATGTTAAAAAGACACTGAGCAAACAGTGTCAGGACATGCAAGCTGTGGGGTAAAACAACTCCATACTGACTGCAAATATATATTTACAGCTACAAATATAATCACATTTCAATTTGAATGCAAAAGGAAGGAGCGTTGTGTGTTGTGTTTTGTGCTGTGTGCCACCAAGATCATTTCTTCTAAGAAGAAAGTGATCCAGTTATTCATTATTGACAAAATCGAAATCAATAGACCTTTTGTCATGAAAATCAACTATTGATTTATCTTACAGACTCGGTCCTTGCTTTAATCATTACACTCACCAATTTACATACATTGACATTTGGTTTGACACGTTGCATTTTTTATCCAATACTAGTTACATTTGATGTTGTGAGAGAAGCTAGTTCTTGTTATTTATTTTATATAGCTATAAATAGTCATTCCCACATCAGTCTCACTGTTTCATTTCGCTTGAAAAGTCGTGTGGCGGAAAACTTCAGGTTCAACCTTACTTCTGACTGTTACAAAGCGCTGACACTGGAGACTCCTTCTGTAAATGTTAAATACATCTCCTTACAGAACAATTCACCATATCAGTGTTTAGTAATCTCAGATTATACGTATCATCTGCCTCCGTGAATTAGCAGTTGCTATAAAAATGACAACATGTTAAAACGAGTCAGAACTACCGTCAGAGCTGCTGTTATAGAAAATGACCAATCGGAGAAAAGAATTCAAGCACACATTAAACAATAAACAGAAAGTATTAGAAGTGGGTTGTGGTAAAGAGTTTGCAATAGTTCACATGGTAAATGTTTATGGTTGAATCTTTTTAAAGGTATTTTCACCTATAAATGATGGCGCCTTGGGCCAGCACTGAAAGAACACTATTATATTATATAGTATTATAGTATAACTAAATACCTAATTTAGCATGCTATTAAATCAACCAGAATTTGCTGATGATTGAACTAGTCTTATAGTAGTTCACTAGGAATCCCACTATGTGGCAGCAGAAGCACTGACTTATAATTACATTAGGCGGCACTTTCTTGACTGATTTATTTATAAACTGAAAGATGACGAAAAAAATTAAACAAGAGCTACAAAGTTGATGAAGGTAGTTTATGTTTGTTGGAGACCAGGAGTGGAAAAAGTACTAAGAAATTATACTTAATTGAAAGCATAGCTAATGTGCTACAATCATAGCTATCCTGCCAAAGAAAAGTACTCAAGTAAAAAGAAATGCTACTTTTAAATAGTATTAAGTATTAAAAAGGAAAATGTAAATGTCTTTAACTGATGAATTTTAAAATTAATGTCATGTCTTCATGTAAAAACGAACTTTAAATACTTTTCTAAAAAGGTTCTTTACGTTTGCTGCTCATATGTATGACTAGAAGGAAAATATCATCCACAATATTTACCACTAGCTAGAATTTGATTTGCCACCTACCCAATTATGTTAACTACTGGAATCGATGCTAACCTAACCTAACCTTGCATTGGCAAAGAAATCTGGCTAGTTTTGTTAAATACAGAAGGTTAAGTTAGCAAATTAGCGACACATACCTCAGCATGCTTTTCCACATTAGATCGAGGTCATGCCTTCTAGAGAGGCAGAAGAGACGCCTGATTTCATACGAGTCTTTGCTTAGTCCAGTATATTGAAACGTTTTACCGAGGTTACAAGTTCCACACTGCAGTCTGGTGGCTTATCCACATTTTCTACATTAATGACCCTTATTGGATGCTGACCTGAGCCCATTTGATTGATATCCAGCACAAATCATTGGCTGGATGAGAGAAAAAACAACGTTTTTTTTTTTAGCCCAATAAAAATGTAAGGAGTGAAACTTGGAAATGCAATTGACAAAGAGGACAAGTATATAATTTCAATCATGGGAATAATATACTGTATCCCAAAATAATGCTTACTAAGTATAGTAACGAAATACAATTATGAAGTAAAATTACAGACTGAACACACACACAGTCAGTTTAATGGGGTACAAAGAGTCACTGGGATACAATGAAAGAGCAAGAGGTTTAGTGATGCAGCATATTTTCCGTGGTTTTCTACCACAGCCGGCGTTTCTATTGATTGCCATTTGACCTGCACCGACTCAGCAACCCCTCAATACACACACACACACACACACACACACACACACACAATGACACTGCAATACACAATCCATCAGAAAACACCATGCAAGCATTTGCTACAACCAATTTTGCTGACAGAAATAGAAAAGAGGACTAAAGAAAGGGCAAACACAATTTACATTAACTTTGGCTCTTTCTGTTATTATAACTATTTAAACATTAACTAATCATGGCCCGTCTGCTGCGTTCAGCCTGCTGTTAAACTGTATTTAGAAGCCATCTTCCCACATTCACACAATGATGTCACATCATCCATTACAGTCAAAACAATACTTACTGACTTGTTAGCTGTTACAGCTCTGATCTGATGCAGTGTGCCACTTTTAATGAATTTTCCTTTACATAACGGTGTCTTTAGTGAAGAAGTATTTATTTAGAGATTCTATAGAACATTGCTTAACCCACCTAAGCAGGGGGCCCCAACACATAGGTTTATAATGTGAATTAATTTGCCAATTAACTCTGCTTCATGTTCATCCAAAAAGCAGATTCAAATCATAGCAACAATGTGACTGAGCAAAAATGTGTTTCAGTTAATTTACACTACATTAAACATGGAAGGCAAGGCATCATAAAACAATTTTAGTAAACCAAACATTAATATGCAGCTGTCTTAACGAGTCATTATTATGATCAGAGCAAGCTTATTATTTATTAAATTTTCCACAATCTGGAGATTATATCTAGACCAATCACCTGTATACTTACAGTATTTTATCTTAGTGCTGTGTGTATCCTAAATGCTGTAAAATAATATCTAGATGTGTACTCCATCATAGCTCGGAAAAATATCACAGAAATGCTGACATGCTGAAATGCTGACATGCTCTATTCACACGATCCAATCTGTATAACAGCCTGCAGTATTTATATTTATTATATCTTATATATATAATATATATTTATTACATTTAAAGGTGAAATTTGTAACTTCTAGACATGTATTAAGCACATAAATATTAAAAAGACACATTAGGTATCTTACCTTACCTTTCAATTCTAATATTCCCATGGCTAGTTTCTTCATTTCAGGCTTGTTTGCATTTTTCTGGCCCTGAAATTAACTCTGCCCCAATTCAAAACAGAGCTGCTCTTTTCTTTAAAAGGCAACTCAAGGCATGTGCAGCCTCCGCAAAGAGACTGGGGTCAGTTGGAGGGAAGGATAAGTGCTTGCAATGCACCTAAAAATTGCAAATCACTCCTTTAATGCTACTCATCTTAAATTCTGAGGTAACTGTTTATAATAATTATGAATGACAATGAAACACTTCAGAGCAGCAATTATACTGTGTCTATAATCATATGGGCACACGCGCAGGCCTTCATAAAAACACACTCAACCCCGTATGGAAATTTGGCTTCAGGGTTCAGTGTGAATAAGATCACAAAGCAACGCCCAGCTGGACAAAAGGCCTAATGTCACGCAAACTGACACATTAATCACATACAATTGTGTTACATTCACATTCTCCAACAGTGAGCTTAACCATGTTTGCCTACATCATCAGCACGTCAGCGTCTGGATCAAAAGGCTGTAATCAGATACTCGTGGCATTTCTTTCCCGTGAAAACGCTTGGGCAAGAGCCTAAAGCTGAAACACTGACTAAGAAAGCTGAAATTGAGTTAGTGTCGGGTCTGTTGTTTTCCACCCCACCCCCCGTCTCTCCCTCTGTTTATTTCTGGCTGCTAAGAGACAGTCTAACAAATGACCCATATTACAGAAGAACCCCGTTGTCCACTCTGTCTGTCCGCACCCAACCCCGCCCCCCTCTTCATCCTTCCTCTTCTATCTGCAACTAATTTAACACTGTTTCTCCATATTACTTTCAGCAAACTTTCACGGACAGGAGGTACAAGGGTGTGTCTTATTGTTTGGAGTGACATTTTGTAAAATACAGTCGCATATACCGGATCAAATTTTATAGCCAGACTGCATTAGTGAGAGAGTGCAGCAGTGTTCCAGGTCATAATGCCAGTTGAAACATGTTTTAGTCAATAAACAACGACTATTCAATCAGGTCCCTTCCTGCTCCTAAATTTTGTAATCAGAGAGAAAACGTCTACTTTTATTTATTAGGATTCGTAGAAACCAAATGCAGGTATAAATTCCAAGACGTGAGAGTAGACTGGGTTTATTAGACATGTGCCTTATCAAGAATTTATTGCATCCATTTATTTGACATATTGATATAAATAAATGGCAAGCTGAAAGTTGTATCCTGCCATAGGAAATGACTGGATCACTGCTGCCTGATCATTTAAATGTAGTTTAATAAGTGTGGAAGTCTGAGAAAACCGTAAACCTTAGTCTGAGAAAAATGTACAGATTTGTTTCACTGCAAAAACTGACATCTTACCAAGACATTTATCTAGTATTTCCTTACTATTATAAGATTATAAGAATACAATAAACCAAATAGATTATATTATTAAACCTATTTCAAGACATTTTTACGCATTTCAAGCTTTGCATTTTCTTATTCTACTGGCAGATAATTTTGCTTCTTTCTAGAAATAAATTCTTAAAGTAAGCAAAATGATCTGCCTATAGGACAAGACTATTCCAAGCTTGAAATTAGTATAAAGAAAGGTTTAATAATCCTATATTTGGTTTATGGTAATCTTATAATAGGAAATTCAAAATTTGACTATATGCAAGATATTTTCCCTTGCTAAGATGTCATTTTTCACAGTGCTGGACTGTGGTGCAGGAGCAGCTGGTATCTGATTACAAACGAATCGGGTGAAAAGGCAGCAGGGAAAACACCAAAGATTGTGAAACACTGCATGAACATAGACTGTGAAAATGCTATATTCGGTATAGATCTACTTAGGAAAGAACGTAATATATGCACACAAGCACACACTTACACGCATCTCCTTCATTAATTTGACTATGCAAAATAATTTTAATTTCAATGGCATGGTTTAACGTCTATTTTTGAATTTTCGTTACAATCACACGTGGCCTGCCTAAACTATAAGAGCTAGGTTTGCATATGAAACCAGAAACAATCCAGATTTGAACTGCTTTACATAGAAGTTTAGTAAAGGGCACTTATGTCACAATGAGACATTGCAATTAAGCTTTTCCTGGCCAAGCATCCATCACTTTTATACAACTGCAAAAGTTGTGCAAGAGATTTTCAGCAGAGTTGAAGTCTTTGTGTGTCTTTGGCATCGTGTGAGTTATTATTTAAAGAATTTCTCAGTCACTGGTAAACTGACCAAATATTAACAATGTAAATATCTTAATATATATCGTAAACCTTTATATATAGGTTTATCTTGATTTGATATCAACAAACACTCATGTTGCTGATCTTTTTCCCCCAAGTTTCACATCTCTTGCTTACAGTATGTTAAATTGTTTTTAAAAATTTCACTGAGCATGGGAGCATTTCATCCTGGTAGCATTTTTGCAAAAAAAAACAAAAAAACAAAAACCAATACTTTCCAACAAACACAGTTAAGATAACTCTCCGTTTTCTTTTGCTACCAGAGCATGACATAACCAAACAAAGATAACGATCAGAAACTCTACAGCTGAATGATTCCCTGTCCAATTACCTTATCAGTGAGCCCGAATCACTCTAAAGAGAGGACACTGGCTATGTAACAGGCCTCTTACCTTCATGACTAGGTGAAGCAAAAGAAAATTAATGTGAGAATGAAGGCGAGAGGGGAAAGGAAAACACCAAAAACAAAAATGAACAAGGCCAGGCGATGTTTATCACATCTTCAACTGTCCAGTTTCGATGCCCACTGTAGCCTTAGATTGCTGCTCTTGGCTGACAGAAGTAGAACCTAGTGTGGTCTTCAGCTGTAGTAGCCCATCTGCCACACTCAAGGTTCGAAATTGTTGTGCGTTCTGAGATGCTTTTCTGCTCACCATGTTTGTAAAGAGTGGTTATTTGAGTTACCATAGCCTCCCTCTCAACTCTGGCCATTCTCCTTTGACCTCTCTCATTAACAAAGTTTTTCCTCCTGCAGAACTGACAGTCACTGGATGTTTTTTTTTTTTTTTTGCACCATTCTGTGTAAACTCTGTTAGGCTGTTTATGTGAATCCCAGATGATCAGCAGTTTCAGAAATATGCAGACCAGCCTGTCTGGCACCAACAACCATGCCAAAGTCAAAGTCACTGAAATCACATTTTTCCGTATGCAAATATTAACAGAAGACCTGTATCTGTACAGTTTTGGCAGACTGGATAGCTGCTTGAATGCGCAGATGTGCAGGGCTTCCTAATAAAGTGGCTGGAGAGTGTATATTAGAATTGCAGGTCAAATTATAAACAACCACCAGTTCTGAATTTTTGTATCAGGTCACTTTGGCCAGATTTGACCGATTTTGCGCTGGATTAAAAATGAAAAAAGCTTGTGACTCAGATGTGATTAGTGTTATTTTGTACCATTTGATTATTGAGTATTATGTGCGTATTAACAAGTTTTTTCTTTTGAACAAAGGTACCTACTCAAACCTACAGAAGGATTCAGTATTCTGGGAACAAGATAAAAACTACAATAATGACTAAAAATAATACTTACAACAAGAGAGAGAGAGAGACTAAGTCCAGAATTTCAGCACATGTTCATTACTAGTGTAACTGTTTATAGTATAGAGTGATGAATAGGGTGCTTCAGCTTGCAAAGATACTACACACCCATTCTGAGTGTGCATGTGTGTGTGATTATGAGCGTGCAAAGGGGGAGTTGCACAAGCTCCAAAGCACCATTCAAACGATGTTTATAACACTTCCTAGTGACCTGGCTGACCTTCTTGTTCCACAGTCAGAACATCCCTATCACCTTTCTAATCGACAAAAACATTCCTATCCTGCTCCTAGCCCTAAAACTTTTTACACAACTTATCCTGCAGATTAGCAGATGAAGGGAACAGGAAATCTGGTGACTGAGGTGCTCCGTCTTTCCTGTATTCGCATACACACAGGCACAAACAAAGCATGGTAACCTGGTAGCTCAACATAATGTTCTGTAGAACACTGACTATGTGTGTGTGTGTGTGTGTGTGTGTGTGTGTGTGTGTCTGTGTTAAACTCACCGAGTTTGGGATCGAACCTCCAGGCAGGAATGTGGTCATTCTCCTTCAAGCCGCTATTGGGAGGGAGAGGAACACTCACACTGATTGGCTCGCTGACATGAAGCTCCGCCCCATCGTTGCCCAAAAGGTGAACGCTGATGGCAGCTACAGGGGTCAGCTCAAACCTGCGGTCGCTGCCTACCAGAGAGAGAAAGGCATGGGGTGAATAAGACGAGGGGCAAGGAGGTATAAAGGAATGGGTGAAAAAAAGGAGGGTGGAGAGAAAGGAAAACCATAAAGATAAAGAACAAGACAATATAGTAATACCTTTCAGCCATTCAGATAATGGTACATCCTGAAATGATAAATATAAATGGCAAATTAAATCCCTCAAGACCAATACAGAGGATCAAATGGATCAAATATGGCAGTGGAGCAACATGATGGCATTTAAAAATGCATGACTTTTACCTTTTATGCATCTACACTAGACAACAAGGAGCCTTCTATTATTATTATTACTATCTTTATTATTTATAAAAGCCACAGATTTAAAATAACCTGCGCTGAAAAATATGTTCTGGTAAAATATAAACAGCTGATCTGCAATCAATATGACTCCAAGCCATCAGGATTCTCTCTATATTACATTCCAACTAGAGATGGAATTAGAGTGCTAATGTAAAATGTACAGGCCTCAAACCATCCCACAGGGCCATTGAATTCTTAATTCTGATTGGGTAGAAGGTGATTCATTTTCTATAACAGCAGCTCTGACAGTAGTTCCCATCTGCAAGGTTTGTATTAATGTGCTTGCTCTAATGTGTTATTGTTTCTACACTGACAACCAACACTGAGACTTGCATGGTGGACGCTCCACATAAACTGATTTAAAACATGTGTGTACTCTTACCTATCATGCAACAGTTACTAAACAGGGAGGGTGAAGGCTAACACATGCTTCATCCGAGACACGTGAAGCCAGCTACAGCTTCTTTTTAAACTGCTGCTCATGCTGCATCACATGGCACCTAAAACACACTCTGAAGAAAGTGTAATCTGCCCCCTTCCGCATACATGAGCTCATAGATGCCCACGATTGGCTAATACCACTATGATTGACAGGGATTGCGAATGACCCTGGAGCCCAAGCGCACCATTCTTAAGAAAACTGTTTGGTTTCTATAGACTATAATCATTTGGTTAAATCCGTTTGAGTGCCCTAAATGCATGCCTGCTGTTCATCTGAGCACAGTTAATCTTAAATATCTGTTTTACCATCAGTCATTTAAGGTAAATTGTGCTAATCGTTTATAAATAAACATAAATGAGGTGAATAGACTTCTGCACAATACGCATTCCTTCCTAATGGCAGCCTAGTAAAAGATGCCAATTATAGTATGAATAGACAGCAGAGAGATGATGAATAAAGCTGCCTAAGTAAGCATGATTTACAGTTGTATGTGTATCTACTGATCCACTTTTTGTTAGCTATTTTTGTTTTGTTGGCCTGGTTAGGAGCCACAAGACACGGAAAAAGGGAACTGTAGCTGTTCTCACGAGGCCACATCTCAGCATGATGTCCCCATGGTAACCTAGAGACGATAAGAGGCTATACTCTTCCACTTACTCCTTCCCAGTGGGATCGCCTTTATCTCATGTGTGTGTAAACACTGCGTACTTAAGCAGTTGCCTCGGGAATGCAATATAGGAGTAGTAATGGGATTTTGACATATTGTTAATAAATAAAATGAGCATGCTTGTTGAGTTTTACAGTGTACTGAGATGTGTGTGTGAGCAGTGTTACCTGTGCTGTTCGACCCGAGGCCCTGCAGGTACGGGAAGTGCTGTGTGTTCTGCCCCGAGTGAGTCACAGTGAGGAAGGCGGTCAGGTTGGTGTAGGTGGTGTTAGGAGGAAGACTCAGAGCTCGCCTCTGAAACTGAACCCACGGCTGAAGCCTCGATCCTGGACACAAAACGCACACAATAAATTTCCATTCATTCTGTGTTTCAAACAACTTCTCTTATCGGAATATTTAGTTAAGACATGAAACTAAATAACAAATGGTGCATTTACACTGTGGGCCTTGATGCACATTTCTGATATTTTGAGACAGATATTCTATGATACACAATATGTATCATGGTTTATGTTCACTAACTGCCAGTAATTAGTTTTAGTAGTTTTGCATTTAAAAAACTATTTATTGATCTATTGCATGTCAGGGGGGCACGGTGGCTTAGTGGTTAGAATGTTTGCCTCACACCTCCAAATTTGGGGTTCCCGCCTCTGCCCTGTGTGCGCGGAGTTTGCATGTTCTCCCTGTATTTCAGGGATGGCATTACTTTTGCTCTCCTGTCAATCACTATGACACTAGCCAATCATGGGCGACTGTAAGCTCATGTATGCGGAAGAGGGCAGATAGAGCTTTCCTCTACCCCAAAGTGCCTTGGAGAAAGCACGTGTTAGTCTTCACTCTTAATGGGTGGTAGCTGTTGTGTGATAGGGGAGAGCTGGTTGGTGGGTGGGAAATGGAAGGCGACCAAATTGAGGAGGAAAAAAAGGGAATTTTTCTAAATAGAAGACAAATGGCCAAGCTCAGCTTCTCTCTCTCTACGTCTTTATCTCTTCCTCTCCAAATCGAGTAGGTCAGTACATCATGAAGCTGTGGCCCTCCCGTACAGTTCTGGAGAGTGATGATGTCATTGAGTTTCCACTGCAGGGAGTCTGCATTCCACAGACATGACAGCGAGTCGTAGCCACCCCACACCACACTTCAACACTGCAGCACAACACAACCAGGTGCTCTTACACACTCACACTCGATTTCGCTCTTTCCATCATCACATGCCTTGGAGCCAATCCAAAGTACTCTGATGAACAGATTAGAGATCCTTAAAGCGCCTTAAACGCTGGTGCAGTATCCACACACACCACAGTCACGCAAACACACACACACACACACACACACACACACACCATCTGCCATTAAAGTCGTGCCATATCCAGCTCCTCATATATCTGTCTGTCAGTGAGATCCCCAAGGAGCACTTCCTTCATTTCTCCCCTCCCTCTTTTAGTGTTTATTTCCCCCTCCTCCTTTCTCTTCCTTTTCTTCAGTATTTCCCTGGGATGCTCTCAGGGTCACTCACACACACACACACACACACACACACACACACACACACACCACACACAGCTTTGTCAGCAGTGTAACAAGATTCTGTATTGGAGAAAAATATGCTGGCAGGCAGGTGTGTGAATACAAGGGAGTTTGTGTGTGTATAACGAGTGTGTGTGTGTGTGTGTGTGTATATATAACAAGAGGGGAGGTGCCTCTTGCTGTGCCAGAGTACTGCAGCAGATGGGGTGAAGTCTCTCATAGTTTTGTGTGTGTGTGTGTGTGTGTGTGTGTGAGTATTTGTACGATTATTGTTCCCTTATGTAAGGTTATAACTACGAGGCTACAGTTCCATCCTGTGAAGTGTGTGTGTGTGCTTTGAGGGAAAGGGGTTAGGTGAAGCTGAGTGAATAAAAACAGAACTCTAGGGCTCCCTAAGGCACATCAATCTCTTTACACACACACACACACACATACACACACACACAAAAGCTTCTAATTAGCATGAAAGCATGAGAGCCATGTAGACCCATAAACAAATTTTAGAGCTAGTGTGAGAATTTTAAATAGAGACATCACTTATCACTCTCTCTCATATACACACACACACACACACACACACCTGTGCCTTTAAGAGGACATACGATTTGTCCTATCCAAATGGCCTGCTACTGTATGGCCACAGCCCAATCTCTTCTCTATCAGTGTCAGCTCATTAAGACACTCCTGCTCCCTTGAGAAGCATGTTTGTGTGTGTGTGTTTGTGTGTGTGTGTGTGTGTGTGTTTCATTGAGCCTGTGCCCACTGTAGCCTCAAATTCCTGTTCTTGGCTAAGAGAAATGGAACCTGATGCGGTCTTCTGTTGTTGTAGCCCATTGATATGCTGTGTATTCTGAGATGCTTTTCTGCTCGCCATGGTTGTTAAGAGTGGTGAGAGTGAGTTCTGATGATAGATAGAACTAAATCACATTAGATTTTCCTCTGAATACAAGAAGGTATTCTCTTGTTTGAGAATTGAAAATGAAAAGAAGTGGGTTTGATTAGATAAGAGTGTCTCTCTCTCTCTCTCTCTCTCTCATATACACACAGACACACATTTTGTCTTACCTTGGTATCCAGAGACGATTTGAACCTCGTCATCATACACTATTAATGTAGCAGCTCTCTCAGGAAGCAGATCCAGGCTCAGTGATGAGAACACTAGAGTGTTCCCACACACACACACACACACACACACACACACACACACACACACGGTCATGTTTGTCATTACATGTTCAAGGTTCATCCCTCCCCCCTGCACACTGACATACACAATCCCATGTGTTCATATTCGCCCCCAACAATATTCACGAAGAAGATCTGAAAAAAAACACAATGGGGCATGCTGTTACAGGAAAATAATCAGCAACAGGGCGGTGTGATGCAGCCCAACACAAAGCAGAGTTACTGTTAACCCTCTGAAGTTTATTTTATAAATACATAACTGCATGTCCTGAAGCGTTATGTTCCACTTATACCACAGTGATTTGCCAACACTAGCAATTTTTTATTTACTAAATAACTTCATACTTTTTATCCATTTATAGTTACATTTAACAAAGTTTTGAAGTTAATAAGACAAATCCCTTTAGCCATGCCCCATCATCTCCTCGCTTCCTTTATTCCCCTTCCTGATTCTCTCCAGGGAGTCGACGCAGGTGGTCCATTAGCTTTCACGTTTATCACTGCAAAGACTCTGAACAGCTAATCTCACTAACGGGATCTGAGCGAAACAAGGAGGCAAACATTCAATCCAAGCAAATTAGATCATACCAGGCAGCCTGGCTGGTCTCCAAGGGGTGGAGTTAGGGACATAGCCTCGCTTGGTAGCTGTGATGACAAGCAGGTCACCCAGGCGATACGGGAACCTGATGAAGATGTTGCCGTCGCTGCCGGAGGTCTCCCTAGCGACAGGGGTGTGATTGGCGAAGACCTCCACGGTGGCATCAGAGAGAGGCTGGTGAGTGCTGGCATCACTCAGGTGGACCTTCAAAGCCACTTCTGCATAAGAACACAGAAATATTGTTACAGTCCAACTCAAACCATCACATGTGACAACATGATACAATAACATCATGACACTTTCGTGAGTTTCGTTCTAGCTTTTGCTAAAGAGTCTGGTATTTTTCCATCACTATAAATAAAATGCAGCCAAGAACCGGCTACATTGAGAAAAAGAGACCAACAAGTTTACTCACCACTGTTTCAAACAAACCTCTGATCACTTTTAAAAACATGATTCTCACAATGATTGTGCCATTGTCTCAGAATGTTTCAAAGTTTTTTTTTCTCCGTTAAAAAAAACAACAACAACAACAACAACAAAAAAAAAACGCCTTTTCACCTACTGACCAATCGGGTTGCAAGTTTGGGCGGAAGTAAGAAAAACAAACATGTAAGACGAAATCCAGGTGAAAAACTAGTCTTATTAGTGGGCAAATATAACATTTATAGACATTTATGACACACTGAATCAAAATATTTCATTGGCAATATTCCAACTTTGCGAAGTAACAAGTAATACCATGGCTATTTTTGGGAGTTAAAAAAACACCAAGTGTGAAAGTGCCCTACATATTTTTTTAACATTTATTGGAGCTTTGTTAACAAAATCTATATATCAAGGTACGATGCATACAATGTCAGTATATTCTGCAATATAATATTTACCGTATCCCCTTCCCCAACACAGCCTGCAATTTCAACCAAAAATCAAACTATACGAAATTCCAGCTTAGCCCAAATTACTTTCTTCTGCATCAAAACTCCTTTATCAGCAAAATGGCAACACCAACCTGCACTTATCAAGTCTTGTTGAGCTTGTTTGTATTTAATAAGAAAAGAAACTCAAATCTAAGCAGCATCTAGCTACTTTTTCTGCCATCACTAGAGATTATCCTTGACATGCCTTCAAGAAGCTGAGCGTTAAAAATGCTCCGTCTCCAGGGAATGCACTCAACTCCAAAATGTTCCCATGCAAATACAGTAACGTTAGAGACTCGATTAGGCAGCTTTTAGTTTCTTACACTCATAATGAAGATCCATTTCATACAAGACTAAATAAATCTTCCTCTTCCAGTATTTCCATCTGTTAAAAACCTGAAAAAAGATTAATTACAAATAAAGTGCTTCTCTCTTCAGGCTGCTGGGAAACAAAAACAAAACAATCCACCGGCTTCTTCACATTTTCTTCATTTCTCGAGAGGCAATTGATGGAAAAGCACCAATGGCCACGGAGATAACCCCATCCATTTCCTGTTTATTAGCCAATAGCAGCATTCAGTGAGAACAATGGGCCGCTTTTCCTTCCTCTAGGAAACCCCAGGTTTGTTTTGAAAGCAATGGTGAAAGAACACTTCCTGTGAATGCCTGAGTTTCTCGTAAAGTTGGACTGGTTCCTAAAATCTTTTAGACTAAGCTACAGGTTTGCACAAAAATTGTGCTGTTTAAATGGATCGTTTTTCCAAATAATCTGAAACAGCCACTGTGGACTTACACCTGCTGTATCGTGTAGTTCTGATTATAAGGTCACTGTAGTCCACAAGTTAACGGTAAAACGCAAACGCCAATGCCAACAAACTTTCCTGTTGTACATACTCAACGTGCGTTGTTACGTTACTGTGCCGGTTATAAAGTACTCGAGAGGGTGATAGCGTGTCTTTAACTATAAACAACAACAATAAACATGGTGATAGGAGTGAAAGGAGCGTGTGCACCTGCACTTGTTGCACAGGCAAAAAAGAAACGAATACACAGTAGGTGGAGTGTGAGGCTGCTGAATCTCTGTCAGAGGATAAACTGTCGTAGTATGTATGCGTTAGCTTAGACGGTCTGCCATGACAGTTGACGGGGACAACCTAGCCTCTGCCCTTATCTGACCATAGCGCCCCTTGCTGCATTGCTCAGAATTCAGCTTATGCTTGTCAGAAATTTTATTAATCTCGTAAAGTGTCAGTATTTATCATGCTGTCGTTATACACTATATTACCAAAAGTATTCGGTCACCTGCCTTGACTCACATATGAACTTAAGTGCCATCCCATTCCTAACCCATAGGGTTCAATATGATGTTGATCCACCTTTTGCAGCTATTACAGCTTCAACTCTTCTGGGAAGGCTGTCCACAAGGTTGAGGAGTGTGTTTATAGGAATTTTTGACCATTCTTCCAAAAG
>CM040996.1:4772666-4796930 GCA_022985145.1 Pangasius djambal | reverse complement strand
AAAAAAAAAAAAAAAAAAAAAAAAAAAAAAAAAAAAAAAAAAAAAAAAAAAAAAAAAAAAAAAAAAAAAAAAAAAAAAAAAAAAAAAAAAAAAAAAAAAAAAAAAAAAAAAAAAAAAAAAAAAAAACAAAGACTGCTTAAAGCTTCTATAATGAAAGTGAACTGTTTCACAGACATTCCACACCATTAAATGTAACTATAAACGGATAAAAAGTATGACTTGCTGTCCTTTCATAAATAAAAAAAGTTTAATTGTTGGAAAATTGCTGTTGTATAAGAGGAATAAAACACTTTGTGACATGCAAAAGCTTTCCTCTAACAGCACACCATGAAGTGCTTTATTCCTTACTTAACATTTTTGGTTGATGTCTTCCTCTAACACTTTCAGTTTTAATACATGCACCACTATAAAGTGAGACATGAAGGTACTAATATATATATATATATATATATATATAAAAGATTCGCAATATATTATAAACAAGCCTACTACAGACTACTGGAACTGTCTATTAAACCCACATTTGTTTACTGATGTCACTGATATCACTGAGATCACTTTACTACTGTGAACAACCAGTTGGGCAACACACACATGACTAGACATGCACCGGTGTTCTTTTGCTAGCACAGGTGCAGGACAGGTGGATCATTGTTTCTGCTGTGTTTACTTAACAACGAGTGCTTTTCTCAGAAGAACACCACACGCTCGAAGTCTGCCCTGCACAAAAATAGCCCAGTAATGCCGACGCAGGCACTGTTTTTCGATGCGTCAGGGCCGAGTGCTGATCTGCAAACAGACGTTAAAGTTGCCAGACACCATCGATCATCTCTTGCTCTGGCTCTCTGTCTCTCTTTAGGACCTCTATCTGTAATTCACAGTGTAGCTCCTCATATGTTCATCCAGAGTCAAGATCATCAGAGCAGCCATGACTCAGTGACAGAAAGATGATTTAAAGAGAATATTCATAATCTGAGCATTTTATTATGGAGAGGGATACAGTTTCACAGTGTGAAGTAGAGACTCGGACCAAATTAGCAAACCTTCCACCAAGTGCCTATAACAAATATTAAATCAATTACATTCAGTTTTATACAAATGATAAAACTGGATGGATGGATGGATGATAAAGGATGGACAGATGGATGGACAGATGGATTGATGAATCATAAAACTGGATGGATGGATGAATGGATACATAAATGATAAAACTGGATGGATGGATAATACATAGAAATAGATTTTATCCTTTATTGCCCACAGATAACGCAGATAGCATGACCTACCAAAAAAAACTTTTTGGTTAACCCTTTCTGTACTCTAGAGCCAGCCTTGGTGAACAGTAAACATTTTTTTGTGTATCCTGCCCTGGTCAAGGATACCAGGACTGATCCCTGGAGCCAGGACTGGGGTTAGTGTTCACCAGCAAGCACCTGGTGACCAGACCACCTAAATAATCAAGTTGGGCTCAGCCCACAATAGGGATATATGGAGCCTTGTTTTGGGCTCAACATCTGCAAGATGAAGGGTGGGGGTCAGGTGGCAGGCATGGACCATCTTAGAGGGACTAGACCTTTGAAGTGGAAATGTGAGTTAGGGAACATGGAATTTTGCTGGCAGGGAAACAGCATGAATGTGTGAGACGGAAAGGACATGACATAGTTGGCTTTACATCCATGCACAGTACAGGCTCTGATACCAAACCTCTTCATCTTTATCCTATTCTGGAGTTCTCACAGGAGATATGCCACAGGCTGGTGTGGGAATACTCACCACTCCCAGGCTGAGGACCTCGCAGTTGGAGTTTTTCCCAGTGGACACTAGGTTTGCCTCTATGAGGTTTCATGTCTCAGGGAAGAACACAGAGTGCTGTTTGTGCGTATGCACCAAACGGCATTTCAGGGTATTCAGCCTTCTTGGAGAAAGTGGTGGTCAGGTGATCCAGGTTACTGATTTCAGTGTTCATACTCAACAGATGAGCAAGGTAAGCAAGCAAGTGAATAAAATTTTTGCTGTGTACCATGCACAACATAAATAATAAGGGGTCATGAGTGCAATTTATAACACATACAACATAAAAATTACAATAAGTAGTAAATATCTCCAACCTGAAATCCCAAAATTGTCATGGAAAGCAATTGTCCTTAACCATCTCACTTACAAGATCCCACCCTTTTTATTATGACGAGTTTTAAGCGAACAAGTAATACTAGGACAGAAAAGAAAGTGTAATACCAATAACCTCTATCAAACAGTTCCTGTAGCTTGCACAACATCGAGGAGAAATTTTAGATCACTCCTCCCTTCTGGGATTTCTTACATCTCAGTTAAGTCTGGATTCTGACTTGGCCATTTGAAAACACCAATTTTGTACTTTGCAAATGTTTCTCTTGTTGATTTATTTCGTTTTTCGCTCCTCTACATACCAGGTTATGTATTGCTACCCTGATTTTCTCCTGTAAAAAAGCAGCCTCAAACGATGCTCCCTCCACCATGCTTCACAGCTGCAACAAAGTTGTGTGTTGGTGCTGTGCCATCTTTCCTTCGAACCTGGCAATGTGCATTTCTACATTTCTACATTCCCGGGTTCATCTTTGGTGTTCTACCAAAACCTCAGCAACAAACAGGCATGGAAAAAAAAAAAACTGGCTACTAATAACTTAGAACATTAACAGTTCAAGGGTTACTGGAAGCAATAATTAAAAAATGGCTCAAAAAAATCAGGACATAAAATTAAACCAACATTCAGACTCATAAACAGACCTCAGCCTCTTTCAGCACAGCATGGCATGTCTGGAAAGCAAACATTCTCAATAAATGCAACCAGTTAATGGGGAAAATACTAAGAGATGCAGGTGGGAGAGATCATATTAACGTGACCAGTCTGCAGATGCAATTCAATCCTAGATGGAAAGAATTATTTCTGCTGACTTGCAGAGATTTATTGACATATTCATGCAACGATACAAAAGAATGGCCTGCCTGTTCTGTTTAATTAGTTCTCTCCAAAAAATAATAAATCATAGTGATGGAGACACATTTAAATATTTACAAAGACTATCTTTCTCTAATCAGTATGAATATTTTTTTTTTTTTAAATAACTAAGTTAAACAAATAGTCTAGGTTAAACAAAAGCATTCAAATTGACACACACACACACACACACACACACACATACACACACACATACACACACACATACACACACACATACACACACACATACACACACATACACACACATACACACACATACAGACACACATACAGACAGTCAGGTCTGGAAGTATGTGGACAATGACAGAGTTTTTGTCATTTTCAGCAAAGTACTTCCATTTTCAGGGGCTCAAAGTGACATAATTGTAAATATAACCATACTTTTAATATTTGGTACTTTGCTGAAAATGGCTGTAATTCCTAAATGGTAAATGCCATACTTTTGTGGAACCTCTTAAAATAAAGCTGAAAGTCTACACTTCGATCACATCTTGATTGTTTTATTTCAAATCCATTGTGGTGGTGTATAAAGGCAAAATCACAAAAACTCTGTCATGGTCCAAATACTTCCGGTATATAAATAAATAAAAACAAGGATGTGATTTGAGTTTTTGCTCTATCAGGAGGATGTGACGGGATTTTGCGTGTCTAATTCTATAACTACTGTGTATTTTCATACAAAGAAATTCAGTGCTATATATTGTATTATAAATACATCACAACAGTTGAAAACTTAAGTGTGGAATGTTGGATACTTTTTGACCTTTTGCACTCTGAGGTCACAGTCTGCTAGTAGTAAAAGTAGTAGTAAAATGGGTGGAGCTATTTGCTGAGGTCTAAATTTTGCTAAAAACAGGTCAGTGACAGATAATTGTGCTTCATCATAGATGTAACTTAAAAACAAAAGGTTTAAACTTTTAAAACTGGGTTTTAAAATCAGCGGTTGTTCCTGAGGAGGTTGTTTTGGCAGAGTTTGAGGACAGACAACAAGTTGTCATTTCTGTTTACAAAATGTTAGTGTTTGATTACAGATATTACTACTCTACTAAACATTAGGTACTATGTACTCAAGGACATAATCCACAGTATATAGTGCATAGTATGCAATTTGAGGCACAGATTATATTTCAGAAAAACAAACTTTTCCATGAAGGGAAAGTCTGTCTTTTACATTCTGCATCCTTTCCCCTTCAGTGAATTGGCTTTTCCACTGGGTGAATTTTATTCTCCTTTGGCCTGACTGTTAATTTATCTGAAAACGCATAAAGGTGTAGTTTTCGGGTGTCAGCCATTTCACCCTAGTGGGGATTCGAAAATCATAAATGCTACGGCTAAACCATAGATGTCGTAACTTGAGCCTCTACTGAGACTAGACTTGAAGCTCTTAGGAAGTGCAGGTTCATCATATAATCCTTCTAGTATGATTTGTTTTCCCTTTTATGTAACATCCAGGTTTTGTGGCACTGGGAAGAATTGTATTGCCATGCACACTTTCCTTTCAAACACCTCGAGTGCTGCTGCAAACCAGCTTGACACCTCTATTGTTTTTGCCTCAGCAGGAGAGCATTAAATCCCTGCACACAATGCAGCTCTTTCCTGTGAACCTGCATTCTCAAACTTCCTGTAGAAATATCTTCACTCTTGACTGCCTCTTTGCTTTTTTATCTCACCTTGGAAATCCCCTTTACTTTCCTCCTTATAGCTCTCCTCCAGACTTCTCCAAACTACTATGCAACTTCCTGAGACACCACTCTAAATGTTTATAACAGTTATAAGGGGATGGCACAGAAAGGCAAAAAAACAAGCAGGGATTTTTGGTTGCCAGGTAGTAAGTGACAATGCAATACGTAAATAATAAAACGCTTGGGATGTGCTTTTATAGGAGAATGACTAAACATCTCCTCACAGAAAATGTCAACAATTCAGCGAGTATTCAACAAGTGATACACTGATCTAAATTGTGAACTACTGTATCCAGTTAAACAAGTTTGCTGGCCACATCAGATACCCAACAAGATACCTTACAGATGTTTTTCAAGCCTCCAAACAATAGTTTCCGGACATAAACGATCACAGATAAGACCCAACATAAACTATAATCATTTTGCAGAACATGCTATTTCTCTAGCTTTGTTTTCCCCCCTCCCCAGACAACCACCGCACTTAAAGTAGTCTGCCTACACAGAACAGGGCAATCAAGCATTTTCTAAAAATCAATTAACCAGTCAGATTGCACAATGAACATACCATATCCAGGCGTTCTTGAACTCAAGATGATCAGGCTAAAATGTTAGAACAACTACATGTTAGAACAACAGCGGTGTGTCCCAAGATGACTGTGATGGCAAATTGTGTACTTTTTTCTGTCTCCTACCTCATCTCATGGAGTCACAGAATCCAATTCAGCTCTTGACTAATGCCACTGTCCCCTCAGGCAAAGCATTTAACACCACCATGCTCCAAATGCACCGTCCCTGCAATCAGGTTTTAAAAATGGCTCTGGGCACAACCTTCAGTTAAACGCAAACCAAGATGCAATTAACTTCTACAGATGCAAACACAAAGGACTACACTGTACAGCCGCCAGGGTAACATGAGTCACCTGATAATCCACTCTCTTCATTCAGAAGTAGGAACAATGGCTCATCTTATACAACGCTGAACAGATTTGTTCAAAAGTCACAATTTAACCAGTTTTATGTCCCACAAAACCAGAGCCAAAGTATTTTTAAGAGAAGTCGGGGCTTAATGGTTAAGGAATTGTGCTACTGATTGAAAGGTCGTCAGTTTAAATCCCAGCATTGCCAAGCTTCCACTTTTTCACCCTTTCAACCTCAACTGCTCTTATAACCAATAATTTCATGTCATGTTTCCCCCTCCTGCACTCCCAGCTATCAGAGAGTAAAAACCATCGAGTTAAAAGATAGTGTAATTGCACTAGTCACATGATTGCGTTTAAATCCAATCATTACCAAAACGAGGCTCATCTGCATTTGTGAAGTGCTTAGCAGTGCACCGGATCACAATGACAGACACGTGCCACACTATAAATGTAAAACTTAGAACTGTAGAACTCTTCATTAACTTTCAAAAGAGATCAGCCCTGTGCTTCTCCAATCTATGGTGCCCGAGAAAGAGGCTGCGGAATTTGGCCATTTTAGCCGACTTTGGAGCTTTATTACCAGTTAAAAATGACTGAGGTGCAAAAAATGAGGTGCTGCCATGGAGCTTGTTGTTTTATTCAATCATTTATTCAATAATCTTGTTGCACTCCTATGGTCTTGCCCTCTTGCCTCATCCTCATTGTAAACGAATGCTCATGGAGCAATACTCAGCAGTAGCTATTACTACTAGTGCTACTTTGAAATCTTTTAAAATGTATATATAGTCACACAGAACAAAAAATATGCGTATACAATTTTTACATAGTGTGTACACTACTAGCTAGTTATTGTTTCCCATTTTAGAATCCATATTGGTAACTCCATGACGGAACAAACTGTATAACAGACAACTGTGAAAGCGCACTCACTCACTCTCTCTCTAACTCTATAGCGAAAACAACTTCAATAATGAGCGAGCCAGGAAATAGGCCAGCACGACTGACTGCAGGCTAGAGCCTTAAACCAGTGATTGAGGCTTTGTATCTTGTGTGTCAGTTGCATATAGACCACATCACCACAGAACCAACCAGACTAATGTTTTACTGTCAGTCATAAAAACACGTCACGGTTTTCCGGACTACCAGATCCCTGCGCTTTTCACACTACTAAATCAGACTCGCTGACTGGCTGTAGTGTGATTTTTTTTTTTATATCACTACCTAATACTGCAAACAGAAACTGATCTAAATACCAAACAACAGAAACCCATCAGGCAACTGGACAGTACACCGTTTTATTATTTACATTTGCATGGTAGTTTTGCTAACAGTCCATGCTGACAAACTGACATTCGCTCATTAGCCTGATATCTGTAATTTCACACGAAAAATATGCCCTGTACCTCAAAGAACAGAAAAATCTATATACATTTACGATGATCTCATTCTTCCAGCACAATAATTCAGATCTATGCCCGACTTCTGGACCACCCACTTTTTACAAGTCAATTAAATCAGCACCTGCCCAAATATGCAGTTTCACGAGGAAATGCATCACATCACATTTTAATTTTCCTTTCACATTGTCTTTAAAACCTGGCCAGTTTAAAGTAAAGCTTTCACAGTCAAGATTAGCATAGCTATGGTGTTTCATTACAATAGTTAAACACCTCTGTGTACTTGCAAATATCTGTCAAATATGAATGCTTCAATCACAGGCGTTGTTGCTTAGCATGTTTGTCTGGGGAGTTCGCCAAGCTGCCATGTAGTCAACACCTCCACATGACATCTGGGGTTGTTAGATTTCTCTGCAATTACGTCATATTGTTTGCCAAATACCACAAAAAACATTGTCTCCCATGAAATATTCTTAAGCCTTAATAAAAATACTTGAACTTAAGTACTTAAACACAGAATAGATGCATTTACAATGCATTTTGCAGAAAAGCATGCGCCCTATCGTCTTGAGATCGGGAAATCGAATCCCAATGATGTCATAGCCATCTGCAGTCAGGAGTCCAAGAGAGCAAAAAGTGCCCATAGTCTCTGGGTGGGAGGGGCATACTCTCTCTCGCCTGTCAATCACAGGCACACTAGCCAATCGTGGCTGTCTGTGAGCTCATGTATGCGGAAGAGGGCATATAGCACTTTCCTCCGAGTATGTTCCGCTGCCCTGTGATGCATTTGGCTGGCTTCACTTACATAATTTAAACATTAGCCCAGAGCATTAAATGTTACTGATTATGCTAGGCTAAGCTAAGGTAGTGCTATAAGAGAATTGTTAAGAAATGAAATTCCTATGGAAGTAAACTTGCTAAAATATTTCCAGTTCGAACTCGTGCAGTACAAAAGAGCACCATTAACCGAAACCTAGTTCTAGTATTGAAATTGACAACAGAGCAAAGTGGTAAACTGATGCTAATGCTATTACTTCAGCCAGTGCAATTTAACCTACGCAATTATGATTTAATGCAAAAATGAATAAATAATAAAATAAATTAAAATGCTTGTCGCAGGTGGTTAATTAAAAAACACTCTTTTTGATTTTTTGAGATTTTATATCCAGGAAAGCAAGATTACTGACAATATTGTGTGTGTGTGTGTGTGTGTGTGTGTGTGTGTGTGTGTTAAAAAGCACTAAACATAGCACATTATCGACATGCCTATTGTTGCCTATCGACATGCTCTCATGTTTTCTGGTCATTCTCCTGAAGAGCATTACTCAGTCCAATCTACGGCTCGTCAGACTTCTTGAGAATTGTGTGTGAATCGTATTTCTAGTGAACTAAACCCACCCTGAGGACATATTAGGGACCAGGTTGCAGTTCTGGGTTGCAAATATGGATCAGTGTTTTCACACAGCCATAGTCTAAGTATGAGTCTAAGTGTTGTCAAGCATGGCAAAGTAAGCGTTTATATGAACACAGATCAACTACAATCTATTTCCCCTTATAAATTGCGACTTTTATATAGACTGTGACTGTGTGTGTTTTTTTTTTTTTTTTGCTAAGGATGCAATAAATGCTATCCTGAACGTTATTTGTAATGCGTTTTGTAGGGAATGGCTAAATGCACAGTGAAACCTGTAAAGCACTGCAATGCAGTGGACAGAGCTGGAGTGAGAGAGAGGAGCGAAAGAAAGGAGAGATAGGATGAAACTAGATCATGAAACTGTGCTATAACAAGCTGCTGTAGTGTTCGACATGCCGGTTTTTAACTGATGTTGCCTGTTGGAAGTCCACTGTGAAGATGAATTAGATATAGTAGTCATTTATACAGTTTATATTTTATGTTTATATGACTGAAGTTCACCAAATACGCAAAAGTGACAGCTAACCGTAAACTGTGATTTGCTACAGCTCTGCAGGATAATACAGAACATAAGCGATCCTGTAAATATATAAAGAATAAAACACAACGGGGAGTGCAGTTACAGGAAAATGATCAATGACTGGCTGGTGTGATGAGGCCTGACATCAAGTGCAATTATTGTTAGCACCCCAAAGTTGATTATGTTCCAAAAACAGCACAGCAATTTGCCAATTTTTTTAATGAATTAAATAACGACGTGTTTATCCATACTTTTTCTCAATTTATAGTTACATTTTCCATTTGTTATGGAACATCAGTGAAACATATTCCTGTTAATACTTATGTAACAGTAGTTATAAACTCTCATGAAGTTAATAAGACAAAAAGAAACGCAGCTTGTATTGGTACTGAGAAACCTCAAAGCGTCCCGAAGACTTTCCCATGGCGGAAAACGTCAACGTTACAGCTTCAGACTGCTACAAAGCACCGACACTGGAGACTCCTTCCAAAAATGCTAAACAAACATCTCCTCAAGGGAAACTTTACCAAGTCCCTGTGTAAACTGTTACCACTTAAAAGATAACGTACAAGAACGAGCGCGTAAATATAAACCGTGCGACTGGAATTAATTTAATCAACACCTTCTTTCCAATCAGATTCGGGCATTCAGCTGAGCTGTGGTATAAACTAAAACACTGCATTTACTGTCAGACTGACTGACAAATTCGCTCAAACACTTAAACCAGAGCATCTATCCTGAGTCTGTGCATCATTAACCCTGAGAACATGATCTTGTATCCAATACTGACATAAAAGATCAGTCACTGCACTAGAGGCATGCAGGCCCCATTCTGAGGCATTAAATGTCTCAAAAACCCAGCTGTATTGATCAGCTTCAACACCCAGTACAGACAGTCAAGGTTGCACAAGGTTAAAGTGTGTGTGTGTGTGCGTGAGTGCGTGTGCGACTTTCAGGACAAATGCAGGACTGGTTAATAACCAACTCTTCTCCTTTCACAAAACTGCTGTTCGACAGTTGAGCCATTTCCCAAAAGCACCAAAGCAGGGGGGAAAAAAAACGTTGTTAAATGGTAAAGCGAGCATCATACTCATCAACACTCTTAATTATAGGATGCTACTTTGCCTCCTCCGGTTTCTCAGTAACACGACTGCATGTTGTTTGATGAGATGAGGAGATGACTTTATATCTGCTATAACATACAGTAAGTGATAATAGTAACTAACGTAAGAACAGTACATGTAACTATAACTGGATTAAAAAATGTGACATGTCATTCTTAAATTAATTTTAAAAAATGTAATCGATGACCAATTGCTTTGGTGTATGATGTTTTGGAATTTAATATACTTGATGATTTTTCTATAACAGCATGCCCCCAAGTGTTTTACTTCTTACATATCGTAAACTTCTAACTTTCCTTCTGTTTGGTATCAGCCTAAATGCCTTCCTTCTTGCTAAAGCTGCCATGAGCCAAAGCCATGTGCCTCTGAAACGAGAACATGTAAATTAGATTAAAGGTCGCTGGTAATCCAGTGACATCACAGTTGAAATTTTTCTGCTTGAAGATTGGTAGTTTAACCAGACGCAGTAGAGGAAAGGTGATTTCGCTCAATGCTGGTTAAACCAGGGATTGAGCGAAATCACCTTTTCCCTACTGTGTCTGGTTAAACTCACAAATACAAAAACAAATACAAATCTACGATCCATTGCCGCAAACCTTATGTTCATGCATTTATACTGTGCAACATTAAAACTACCATCAGACTCAGCCATGACTTGTAGACACATATACATCTAACCTAAAGACCAACATCTAGATTTTTTAACACATTTGAACAGAGAGAAATTCTGCCAAATCCTGATACACATTTATACGCTAATAAATGAAGTAATAATTGCATGCAAGAAATACATGAGTCATACAGCACTAATGCAGAGCCATGTGAAAATGTGCACCACAATTTGAGGTTGTATCTCACGTGTTGGTCTGTACCACATAAAACAAGCAAGCCTACATGTCTGCCTTTCCTTTTCACGCAAAAAAACGACTTCTCCAGATGTGAGGCAGGCAGCCGACTCGCTCCTCCACCCTATAAAAAGAGAGTCCTGAGAGTGTGTAACTGTGGATGAGGGAAAGCTACTCAGGAAGGACTGAATGACAAGAGCGCAGTCTTTTACTCACTGCTGTGGCTGTTTAATTTGCTGTAAAAAGATAATAAGGTTTCCTCTATTAAAAGCCTGGTTTGGTCTAACTTTACTCGTCTTACAGTGCAGCAAAGTCAAACGAAAACTGCTGGATCTTTTAAAAGTAGTAACTGATTTCCAACACACATTGTTTGAGAAACACACACACACATTATATATATATATATATATATATATATATGAGTAGGTTATTTTTACTATAACAGCATGCTCTAAAGTGTTGTTCCTCTCATACCACAGCAATTTGCCAATGATTAATTTTCAATGAATTAATGAATGACATTGTGCACTTTTCTTTTTAACAGTTTATAGTTTTACAGTTACATTTAATTTTGTTATCCCTTTAATTGTGCTATCCCTTTTGTTACAGCACCTATAAAGAGTCATTCTCTGTGCAGCCTCTCTTTTATTCGTTCTATCTTGTAATTTATAATATAAAAAAAGCATCTTGTCATGTTACCGAGAAACCAAAAAGCATGAGATCCTATCCTGAAGACTTTAAAATGGTGGAAAACTAACAGAAAGCGTCACCATATTAACGATTATACATGTTTCATTGTTGAATAACAAGAGTTTATTATTAATCTTAGATTATGAGGAGCATTTTATAGAATTATCTATAGAGTTAAAGAAACTTAATCCACACCTTCTGATTCGAGAATACTAATGGCATACAAGTGGTATAAAATTAAATAAATACAATGTTCAAATATTAAAACTATATTCCTCTGACTTTCTGTATGTCTGTATGAAAATCAGACATGTTGCTGCTGTCGTCAGGGGGCGTGGCATTAAGCGCAGTTGTTGCCAGGAGGCGTGGTCACGTCTGGGCGATTCTATTAACGGCGATTCATATGAATCAAATCGTGCCAAGGTTGCCAGATTGTTCCTGTTTTGTATTTATTTAATATACATCAACATTACACTCACACCCACACATACGAAATGATAGGCTTTTTTTAACTGAACAGTATATATTTGTTTGTAACTGCAGAGGTTCTAGTATCAAGCAGAATTTACACTGCTTTTATATCGTATATTTTAGCTTTGAAGGATCGTTTTAAGAGAAATAATGAAAGTCATGCAATCTGGCAACCCAGAACAGAGCGCCAATCTGGAGTGACTTTGGTATTGATCGTAAAGCGATTTTATCCTCATTGATTAGGTGACCGGTTTCGTGCAGGAGACTGGGGTAACTAGATTTGGGTGGGAAAGATCTCCAAAATGGTCCAAAGTGAGAGAATTTGGGGAAAACTGGACAGAACTGGTGGGTTGTGGATAGTGTGTGACTGGGAATAAGCGGGGGAGGGGAACATCCATACATTCAAATCAGAGTCAGTCATGGAAGAAACACTGATTTACCACAAAAATGCACAATTTAAACCATTATAATAAGCGATTTCTAATTTCTAACATGACCTTTTAACTCCACATTTACACTCTTGCATCTGTGTAGATAGCTCTACACGAAGCTAAGCATCCTTGCAGTATTCCTCTGAAGTCTATTCAAATTTAAACTCCTCTTACACACCATGTGAGAAATCCTTTTTAACAAGATGATCTTGCCTGCTGTTTTACAAATTTTTGGTGTCTATATGCATCTTTCATCTTTTAATTTCTGACCTAAATGACACGAATTATAATATTCACAGCAAAATATATATCCAGATTTACTACATGAAGGCAAAAAAAGAAAAACAAAGGATTATAACCAAACATAAAGCTGTGACAGACTCACTGCAAACGTTCAACTGTTTATTAGGTTATACAGCTTATTAGCCTACATACTTAGCCACAACATTACACGAGAATATAAAGATATTTCCTACTAATACTAACATATTTAGTATGCGTTTGGATATTGTTAGCTATAAGCTAGCGAAACATTACATTATTGGATGCTACAGGGATGACAGATAAGCAGAATCATAAAACAGCTTTTAACTAACTTATTAAAATATAAACAAACGGGGAAAAACAAAATATATGCCGTTAAAAAAAAGAAAAAATGAAAATGTGTACTTTTAGGACAAAAAGTTGCTTAATAACTCGGTTATTTTGTTTGGTGGTGGTTTTAAAGAGTAGCTGACAGCAGGTTAGCAAACCTAGCTAGCTTTGTTGTTGGGATTAGCCCACGCGCAGGGGGAATCCTCTCTCCACACTAACGCAGCTCACTTACTGCCATTACTAACATGCAGCTAACTTTTTTTCTGGAAAAAAACAAACAAACAAACAAACAGCTGTGATTGCACTCACCTTTGGCGTCGCTATCCTCTCGCAAAGCTTCCGTTACTGCTTTCCAGGTATTGCATCCTAAAAGACAGAGCACAATCACGGCGGATCTGCTGAGATCCAAGCACCGCATTATTAAAACTTACAGAAAAGAGAAATCTTCCTAAAAAAGATTGCAATTTCTATTGCAGTAAATATCCGTTCGGGTTGCTGCTTTCTTCCATAATTTAGAATGTTTTGATCCCTGTGTCAGATATTGCAGATCATCCTGAAAAATCAGCCAACATCCTCTGTTGATGCCGCCCGAGAACTCCTGGTTAAAAAAAATAGATTCAAGGGAGTGTAAGAGCGCCACCAGTTTAACCCTTTCTTTCCTCTGTCTTTCCTTGCCTGTACTCCTCTTTCAGGAAGGATAGCAGGCACGCTCCTTGGTCATAAGGTTTACATATGCCTTACAGAATCTGCAAAATGGTAATTTATTTTTTCAAAAAAATAAGAGGGATCCTAAAAAATGCATTTTGTATTTTATTTAGTACTTCCCTGAATAAGTTATTTCATATAACACATGTTTACATATAGTCCACAACATGCAATAATAACTGATTTTAAACAAATGAACCAGTTCAAAAGTGCACACACGCTTGATTCTTAATACTGCGTGTTGTTACCTGGATGATCAACGACTGTTTTTATGTTTTGTGAGTTCCTGAGCGGTTAAACTGACCACGTTCTTCAGAAAAATCCTCCAGGTCCTGCACATTCTTTGCTTTTTTCGAGCATCTTCTGTATATTTGACCCCTTTCCAACAGCAGCTATATGATGTTGAGATCCATCTTTTCACACTGAGGACAACTGAGGAACTCGCACACAACTATTACAAAAGGTGCAAACATTCACTGATGCTCAAGAAGGCAACTCGATACATTGAGAGCCAGGGTGTTCTAAACTTTCGAACAGGATGATATGTGTAAATTGTTATAATTTTGTTTGAAGATCTTTTTTTCTTTTGTTTATTCTAGTTTTACTAGTTTAGTCTATTTAGTCTGTGTATTCGTGTTCACAGTAAAAGTATCTGGCTGCACTGGGCGCTTACTGAATTCCACCATGTTTTCCTTTCGAACAGACTGAGAGGAGTTAAGCAGCATTGGGTGTGTCTCTAAAAAGAATGACAGGAGGCATGTGGAAACACAGACAAGCAGTTTGGCCCAGACTGCAGTTTTCCAAACAGGTTTTCTCAGCCACATAATACACTTGTGCTGATGAAAATGCTTAAATAATTATTGTTTAGCATGGTTTACATATTTTTCAGGTTATCTGTATTACTAAGCAATTAAAAGAAAACAGCTAGTACACCTTTAAACTTAAAACTGTATTTATAAGTTGTGTATATATTAGCAGCCTATCATTTTTGCTTTTACCTAGAAATAGAAAGTACAAGGCTGCCACCTTGTGTCCATCATTGAGCAAAAGCATTTCTTTTTTTATTTGCCAAATGATTCTGTCTTTAATATCTGATACTTATGAAACATATTTATAACACAAATATGCTTGTATTTCTATCTATTTCTATTTTTCTATCCCAGTTTCTGGGTGACATTTTGCTCTGGTGGATCATTTTGTCAAGCATCAATCATTTCACATATCAACTGGTTTCACCTACAACACCAGATGCACTTTATTTGCACACATTATGACGGACTTTTTACAAAAAGTTCTGTTTATATGGAAAATTTGTGTAATATGCTGAACTACACTACATCTATCATTTTTTCTGAAGTACACTGCAGTTACTCCATGGATTAATGCTTTAGCTACTTGCCTCACTCCAAAACCTCGTCTGTATTCACCGTAAAATCAGTGCATAATGGTAGTATCCTCAGAACTGAATGTTTGCAGGGAGTAATGAAGAAAGGAAAGACTCCCTCAGTAAAAGAATGGCTGAAAGTAAACAGGTGTGTGTCTGTAACAGGGATGGAGAATTCCACCTCTCCTCTGTCCCAGTCCAGCCGAACCCTGATCCTCTGTAGACTCTCTTTAAGATGTAGCTTAAAGGTTGCTGCTGTTGAAAACCGTGCCAGGTATTCACCATGAGAAGCCTTGACACTCCAGGTTTCAATATCCAAGTCAGTTTTTCCGGTCCTTGGGATAAATGCAGTTGTCACACCGACCTCCCAGTCAGGCACGTCTGTCACCTCAATATCCCAACCATGGATTCCTGAGGTAAATGCTTCAGAGCCTACGACGCAGTAAAACTGATCAAATCTTTCTGGATTATTAGGGAGGTGTTGTGTTCCATGACTGCGCTGGACACTGGTCAGATCATCTGAAAGCCTGAGTTCAGGGTGGGCTGTGTTTGGATCCAAAATCACAGAGGCTGCAGAGATAAAAGAGACAGAATGAAGCTCCAAGAACACCTGCAAAATATGTTTTAGGTAGCTCTTATTAGAAAATAATTCTCTAATTTTGTGTTAGAAACTCACTGTACTGAACAATCTCCTGCATCTTTTCCCATACTCTGAACCTCAAGTTCCCCAGGTGCTTTGCTTCATCAATCAGCGCTCCTGAAAACATCGCTGGCTCCTGCAAGGAGCACTCAGCTCTGCTATAAGTAGCAAAGCATTCAGGAGTCAGTACTGTTATGGGTTCTTCAAAGGACGATTTCACAAGTTGGAAATTCAGTTCATAGGAAAGAAACTAAAGAAAGATGACTTACCCTTTTGCTACTGCTCTTAAGGTCTATGAAATAAAAAAAAATCCAGACATACCAGTCAAAGATTTTGGACAAAGAAGAAGTTTCTTCATTATTACTATTATAATGAATACATTATAATGAATTATAGTATTAAGGATTATAATGAATACATTAAAACTATGAAATAAGGCATTTGAAATTATGCAGTGACAAAGAAGTTTTAAACAAACCCATGAAGATTTGAGTTTCTGATTTCTGATTTGTCTCACACGCTTAGTTTTAGGTGTGTAAGTGCATCCATTTCCTACCTGCATAAATGAGATATTCTCACATCCCATTTCCTCTTTCGTCATATTGAAAATATAGGACAAATATGATAGCAATATGTTTATCTCTTCAATCTTCTGTTTAATCATTAGACTCTTCTGCTCCTCTTCCTGTCTCAGAGCAGCTAATCTGGACGCTTCTTCATCTTGAAGAAACTGGTGAAGCTTCTCAAACTCCTTCTTTATCTGCTGCTCTGTTTTCTTGGTCTGATACTAAAATGAACAGAACTTACATTAAGTACTATACATTACTTTTAAAGAACATTATATGGGTCCTGAGAAAGGCTTCCTCTCACCTTAATATATTTTGCAGTTTGATCATTATTTAATTTGACCCTCTTAAGGACCTGACGCTTGTCCTGTAAGTGTCTGAGTGCAGTTTTAAGATCCTTCTGGAACAAATAAGCATTGAAAACGTTTTACAATTAAAAGTTTTTACAATTTGTTTATCTCAATTTCTTGAAAATGTACATCTTTTTTACTTTTGACAATTGTTCTAATCTAATCACAAATAATTCAACAAATGTCAACAACCAACAAATTAAGGTACAGAAATAGCATTACATAAAGCTTATATGTGGCTGAATTCATAATTGGAGACTTAAGTTTAAAAGTTGCATCAATATTTTTATGTAGGGAAAGTTACATGTATTCAGAATCGCCTTATGTACATTCTGAAATTATACTGTGTGGGACAAAAGTTATTTGATTGCACTTTTAATTCACTTTGTTTGAGTTGGCAAATTAATAAAATAATGGCAACGAAAATGTGCCTATGGTTAAAAGCAGTGGTTAGGGTCAGTGTGGTCAGGGGATACTGGGGTCAGAGAATCATAGGCAAGGGGTATGTCATTTCTTTTTTTTTTTTTTGATTTTGTTACAGTGGTGGAAATCACAACCCCATATTGTCAAAGTTATTAGATTTATTATTGAGGTCTTAAGCTACATCCACACATGCAGCAAGTCCCCAGTTGCTGTACTATGAAGTCATCAGTAGGCGTACTACTGGTTGCCAGTCAATGGGTGGCGCAACTAGCAAATCAGTTTTCTTGCTGCTAAAATTAAACATTCTGCAGGGAGAGCATCTATATATAAAATTCACCAGTGCTTATATGAAGGAGAAGCAGTGTGTTCTTTGCCGTTGTGGCCATCTATCTGAGGTGAAAGCGCAAACACCGGACTGTCTGGGGCCACGAAACAATTCGGACTTGCAGGCAGCATGGTTCACTAGCATGGAACATATGTGCTCTACTGTCATCACTGCCACTGGTAGTCGCTGCACCAAGTCACTCCAAATTTGCATAAAGTTAAACTTTTCTCAAATTTGTCGCATCACTGGTCATGCCCATATCTAGTCGCCAATGGTTGCTGTCACTCATGTCGCTGGAAGTCACCAGCGCTCATCGAAAATGAATGGTCTCTGTTTGCTTTGTCGCTGTGAGTCGCTGCATGTGTGAACGTACCTTTATAGTTATTGGCCTATTTGATGTCAGACAGTGGTGGAGACAGATTTCATTTCGTAACAGGCAAGCAAAACAAACAAAGTCAAAGCAAGATTAATAAAATGAGCAAAACAAGAACTGGAAGAACACAGCATGAAACACACAACAGGCTACATGCAACAGAAGCTTAGCAACTAAACACAGAAAACTGAACTTAAATAGGGATGCTAATCAATGGGAAAACACAAAACAGGTGAGAGTGATCAAGAAGGCATGTTACAGGACCATGTGATTTTCTGTAGTCTGGGAGGGCTGATGGGAAAACTGAATGGGTTAAATCCAAACTATTAAAAATTATAAAACAAGAAGCCTATAAACAATGTCAACGTAATGTGTTCTGTGCAAAAAAAAAGTTTTGATGGAATTTAAAGGAATTATACTATTATTAATTAATTACTATTAATTAATAGCATCATGTTTACAGGGTCCCTGGAGGACTAGTTGTTAGGCCACAGCGCTCTCACCAAAAAAATAAAAAAAAATAAAAAATTTCATCATAACATATTGTGGTTAATACTGCTCCTCGCACAAGCCAATATTGTGCAAGAAAACTGGACTTAAGTCCAAGGTCAGAATTGCCTGGAACTGACGCACTCCACCCATGTGCATAACTCCAGCACAACTTGCTTAAGCATGAGGCCTGAATATCGATTTCGGTAATAAATCACTACATGTGCTTAACTCATGAATACATCCTCACAGAAACTACAGACCTTTTAGATCTTAGTAATATAAATGACATTTCTGTAATCACTTTCATTTGTCTCACCTTATGGTCATGTGCCGCAATATCTATAGTGCAACATTTATGATTTTCATGTGTTTTTGATGTCCGACATGCCACACACAGCAGTTGTTCATCTTCTAGGCAGAAGAGGTTGAATTTTTCATTGTGAAGACTGCAGAGTGATGCAGAACATGCTGAAGCTTTCTCATTCCTCCTTCGCTGTAGCATAACCTCACACAAATCCCTCAGTACATAATTACATGGAGAAGCCACATCGGTTTGCTCTCTGCAAACAGGACATTCCAGAGACCCCATACACTTCCAGTACTGATCGAAACAGACTTTGCAGATATTGTGACTACATGACAGGAGAACTGGATCCTTGAAGACGTTGTGGCATATGGGACAGGATAATTCCTCAGCAGAGAAAAGAAGCTGAGAATCCATTTGGGTATTTGACGCAGGTCAAAACACACAGCTGTTCTTATGATATGCTAGTCTGGAAATCAAGGCTAAGGTGGGTGCCCCTGGACAGCTGACTTTTTTTCGGTCGTAAAGTGAGCAGCCCATCTGCTAATGTGATCTTTCAAATGTTCAGAGTTTATTTTCAGGTCAGTGAGGGTGTGTCAGTCTGAATGTATCATTTGCAAAACATCACACAGCAAACAGTGGCCTCGTATGAAGGAAATTAAAGCATGTTTAATGTAAATCAGATAACAATTTACATTCTTGATGCAGTTGATTTTCTAAGTTTATAATCCTTTGCTCTCGTGTGCCTTATACAGACTCCTAATTTTATCCTAAAGTTTTGAATTTAGTGGTTCTGTCTAAAGCGAGATAGCTAATCGAGCTAGATTGACAGAATGTACCATGAGCTTTTAAATAAGGCTTTGGCATAATACTTTATATTTGCCACTAAGAATAATGTCACAGTAATTGCACTATATTATTAACAAAATAATTTTGCTAAAGTTAAAACAATTTTGGATGCAAGTTGAATTTAAATAAGTCAGTCACTAAACTGACGCTGCAGATTCACCTGCACATTTCACTGCTTGTGGTGGATTAAAAGTCTTCCCCTTGATACCACTGAGGGCAAACATAGTTACTAAATGAGATATCCTTGCTCACTGAAGCGTCAATTTAAAGCAAATTTAAAGGGAAACTGATCTGCTTGTACAGAACAGTACTTAGGCGCTCATTGTTTACCCATCGTTTATTTATTTGAGATTGTTCATTTATATCTGTGGTTCTTGTTATTGTTTGAGAATTGGCATGTCCTAAAAGACGGTGGGCTCCGAATGATTTTTGGGTCATGAAGGGTGTAGGACTGAGGAATCAAGAGATCACATTGGTTAAATCCATCTCGAGTCATCAAAAATGTTCAATTTACATTTGAATCTATTCATCAGTTACTAAATTTGAACAACATCCTGAAAATCTTATTCAAAAATGAAAGCAACGTGTGTTGATTTCTTGAAATGCACTGCCCAAGTATAACCTACGAGTGGGAAATACTGCATTGTACTGGTCCATACAAAACTACTAGAGAGCCAAGAGCTGTCCCTCGTGGAAAATTTTCAACAAGCTAAACGTGAGTCACTGTGTACAAGTATGTGAGTGAGTTACAAGCCGGTTCACTGAGGTGCTTTGCATTTGAAAAAAGCTAGTATTTGAGACAGCATTTAGTGTTATTAATATGTGTTACTGAAAAGTGGGAAAATGCAGAAGACCTCTTTCCAACTGTGTGTCCACCTGTTACACTTAATGGAAATAACACTGGGACACTTCCAAATATTAAGAAATCATTGGAATACTAGGGGAAAACCAGGGTGAAAACCAAAAGAAAACATCACCTGAGCGATGTTATGAGTAAGCACACAGTTTGAATATAACTAATGACAAAGCAAAAGATATAGAAGATATATAGAAATTGTAGAAGTATTAAAGTGCATTTCCGAACAAAACGTCATGTATTATGTCCCAGATTTAATGATGTCATACTCCATTGCGTTCGCCCTTAGCTGTGGAAGATACAGAAAGCAAAACAAAACTGTATTGTCATGTGTATTTCCATTGTCCATAATGTCCACAGCAGCATGAGTCATCAGAGCATTAAGGGAGCTTTCTCAGCACCACAAAAGGCTGGAGAGGCATAATCTTCAGAGGAGACAGGCTGCACATGCTGTGGAAGAATGGAAAGACCTTCTCAGTGAAATGGTGTGAGAACATGTGAATAACGGCATCACTGGCAGGATCTAAGAACCACACCTCCCCTAAATCCATGTCCAAACGAATTCTGACCATCTGGGGTTTGGCAGCCAAAGGCAGAGGAGTATATGTTTCTGAAGGAGACCGAGCACACAGCTTTTGGTCATCATACCCAATACCCCAAGCACCGCTGGGAAAAACATTGGGTTCTTTTCTCTGTACCGACTCCATGGTCACTCCGAGCATCCAGAAGGTGCTGTTTCCCACCTCAACATCCCAACAGTGCAGCCCTGAAGAGAAGCCCTCAGAGCCCAGAACACACAAACTCCTAAACCGCTCAGGAGTGTCCAAAACTGGTGGTCTCGGCACGTCATTCTGGTCTTCATGGTCATCATCACTGTCTCTCACGCTGGTCAGATCTGGGGACAGGATGAGCTGCGAGTGAGCTGTGTTTGGATCCAGGATAACAGGAGCTGAGAAGACAAATCACAATTAGTGTATCATACTGAGACCTAAAAGCTGATACAAGAGCTTTTTCTATCAAATCATTCTAGATACTATAAGTGCTCTTATAAAATTTATAAAAATAAAAAAAAAACTCACTGTATTTGATGAAGCTCTGCATTTTGTTCCAGACTTGGAACTGCAGATTGCCCAAGTACTTTGCAACATTGATCACTTCTCCTGAAGTAATATTTAGATCTGAATCTTTGTACTGGGCTCTAAAATAAACAAAAAAGAGTCAGGGCTGCAGTAATCCTGATACCAGGTTTATGTCTTACTTCTAAATTTGTGTTTAAATAAAATATAAAAACAACAACTAAAATATATACAATTGTATTTTATTTAAATATAGTGGCATTAAAAATATTCCTTAAAAGTGTTACAAAAGTTGAAGGTTTGCATCTGCTGTGACAGAAGCATGAAAAGTACATAAAATGGGAGGGAAGAGAAATAGAACTTACTTTGCCAGATTTGTCTCAAAGTTCTGGAAAAAAAAATTGATTAGAGGTGTGCACAAGACTTTTTTTTTAATCCCACTCCCACCAACTCTCAAAGGTATTCTGTCTTTCAGTAATTCCATACATTCCAGCATAAGGTTTGACCAATCTCACCCACTCCTTTTGAGCAATCCTTCCCAATCCCACAAACCACAGTTACTATTACTTTTTTTTGTACCTGCCTGATCCCATGGCTTTTGTGGGAAAAGAAAAAGAGGGATGGAACGAAAAAGACAGGAGAGAGAGTGAGAAAGAAAGAAAGAAAAAAAGAAAGAAAGAAAGATTACACCCTGACCTTGAGGAATTTGATGTCGTCAGATTGCAATTCCACTTTTACGTCTCCAACAGTGTTTGAGAGAGCCAGTATCTCTTGTTTAGTTTTTTCTATTTTGTTTTCCAGACTCTCTGTTTTCTGCTGCACTTCCACCTCCAGTTTAGTCATCATGGCTGCATTTTCATCTTGCAAAAACTGCTGAAGTTTCCTAAACTCCTCATTAATCTGCTTCTTCATGTATTTGGCCTGTTGCTGACATGATTAACACAAGTACCAGTCAGTCAGACATGCACACATTATATGTTTAAAAAAATTTTGTTGCCTATAGGCCTAATAATACTAATGGACTAAGAAATTTTCTTAGCCCATATAATATAATTTCATATGGTCAAAGAAATTACACAGCCATCAATAGTTGTGGTTAAATTGAAATGGCCTTTCCTTATATCCTTCTATTATTGTCAATTTCTTAAACAAGTAGAGCCCCATCTAGAGCCCCATGTTTCTGTGTGACATCCATACTTAGGGACTTGGGGCCTTGTCTCCCCCAGATTTATGACATTATTCCTGCTATAACAATTTTTTTTAATTATTACTGGTTATTACTCATTATTAGCAGGATTTCCACCAGTGCTGTGAAACCTTAACACTGTCTGATTTGATCAGTCAACTAATATTGGACAGGTCCTAGTATAAAACAAAGGATGTAGTAACTTTCACTCAATTTCTTTATCGTATACTATTATACCGTATTTCAGCTTTAGGTAGGCTAGCTATTCTCACCTTTATGTGATATACATTTCGATGAAAATTAACCTGGGCATCGTGAAGGCTCTTAATTTTCATTTTCATTGTATTCACTGCATTCTTAAGAACATCCTGCAATCAAAAATGCACAAATTAATCCCACTGTGACTGAATTCATTTTAGTGATGCCAAAAAAATGGCAAATCAAGGGCTGGATTTTATTACTATTACCACTGTTATAAATAAATAAGACAAAATTATATAAATTATAAAACTTTCTAAGCCCCCTTTTCATGTGAGAGACACATGAAAAGGGGTGAGAGACACAAGTGCATATACTCAGAGGCTGTTTTACTGAGGGTAATCCAGTAACCATAGCATTGGTCAAGTCAGGAAAAATGGGCAAGTTTAGTTGTGGGAACAAGATAATTAATGTGAAAGAGATAATTAAGGAGTGAGAATGAGATAATTAAGGAGTGAGCAAGAGATAGTTAAGGAGTGAGAATGAGATAATTAAAGAGTGCAAATGAGATCATTAAGGAGTGAGAAAGAGATCTTTAAGGAGTTAGAATGAGATTATTAAGGAGTGAGAATGAGATAATTGAGGAGTGAGCAAGAGATAATTAAGGAGTGAGCAAGAGATCATTAAGGAGTGAGAATGAGATCATTAAAGTGTGAAAATGAGATCATTAAGGAGTGAGAACGAGATCATTATGATGTGAGAGTGAGATCATTAAGGTGTGAGAATGAGATCATTAGGAAGTGAAAACGAGATCATTAATGTGTGAGAGTGAGATCATTAGGGAGTGAACATGAGATGATTAAGGAGTGAAAATGAGATCATTAAGGGGCGAGAATGAGATCATTAGGGAGTGAGAAAGAGATCATTAAGGAGTGAGAATGAGATCATTAGGGAGTGAGAAAGAGATCATTAAGGAGTGAGAATGAGATAATTAAGGTGTGAAAATGGGATCATTAAGTCATGGCCACGACTTAGTATCTCGAGGGAACTAATTCTATTTAAAGAATGAATGTCGCGCCAAAATATTAATTTCACCTTTTGTTCAGAAGCTGCTTCCTCGACAGGGATGAAGCGGTGCTGCAGGTGTTTGCTGGAATCTCTGCACACCAAGCACGCGGCCTGTCTGTCATTCACACAGAAGAGTTTCAGCTTCTCTCCATGGATGTCGCAGAGTGTCTCGGGATCACCTCGGACCTCCAGGAAGGTCTGACACAGGTTTTTCAGAGCCAGGTTGATAGTAGGGTTTCTAGCAGATCGTTTCCTGCAAAGCGGACATTCTCGGCAGCCTTTGATATCCCAGTACCGTTGAACGCAGCTGCTGCACGCGCTGTGACCGCACGACAGGAGCACGGGCTCCTTAAAGACATCACAACACACAGGGCACGTGAAGT